>VXAK01027980.1:77354-130447 GCA_013399435.1 Arenaria interpres | reverse complement strand
TTGTCTGTAAAAAAAAAAAAAATCACATTTTATCTGACTTTCTCCCTAAATAAAATTAAAGATGTGGGAGCAAGAGAGGAGTGAACAGGACTCAGCATCATCCTGTTATGATGTCACAGATACGTATGCTTTCTTTCCGTATACCATTTCTCAAACAAGCCAACAGCCAGGTTTAACAGCCAATGAAACCAGTTCAGTCCTTACTCTAATACTCATGGGAGTTTAACGTCCAAGGAAAAGACTCAAAACACCCTCATCAAAATGACCAACATGCAGTTTAGTCTGAAACTCCTGACGGATGAAGGTTTTGTACAAGACACATGAGGTCATCCATCAGGAGATGCAAGAGAGGGTAGTTATGGAAGCTAAGGCCATACACCCCACTCCCAGCAAAAAAATTACCTGTCTTTCCTATACCCGGCCCAAGTGATGGCTGTGGAGATGGAGACAAGGGGCTGGGGTTTCATCTGACAGGGTGCACACTCAGAAACATGAACAAATGAGGACAGCCACATATTTTCTCCTCACCACTGGTAAACCCTATTATCCCAAGGCTTTTGCTCCACTGACACAATTTAGTTCCTAGAAGGGCTGATTTCAGAAGTTTAAACAGCCTCTGCGGTTCCTCATAAAAACTGAATTAATTGGCAAAGCCAATTCCCTTTAGCCAGAAGGGTTTGGGGGTTTTTTTGAACACATTTAGAGGGGGTGGGAGAGGGAAGGGGATCCTCCCATGCTGTCAAAATATTTTGACATGTTCCAGATTAAAATAGGTCAATTTTTCAGTTAGCAACAACCCTTCTGTTTTCAGTTGCAGAATTTGCCTTCCAATGCTTCTTGAAACAGAAGTGCTCTCCATTGTTCAGCTCTGTCCTTCTGCGGCTCACGGGATGACACTGGACTAACCCTGTTTGTTGTGGCCTCCAGCCAGCCCCGATGCCAGCCAAGCAGCAGCAGCAAGTTCTGTCACTTCCCACAACACTCACACATGCTCACACGCTACAGAGGCTTATCTAGAAAGAGATTACTCTGATTACAAGTGGTATGGGAAGCTTCGGTCTGGGGAATCCCCATCAGTGGAGAATCAGAAGCTTTTCAGCTCCTTCAGGCTTGTAAAAAGACTGGAATAAGGAAGAAAATCTGATCCCATGTCTTATTACTGCTCTATAAAATCATCTATGCTTCATCCACAGATAACTTTGGCTCAAGTATCTTGAAAAGCCAAAACCAAATCAATTAAACACCTTCATGCCTGATATGATCCATTGTAAGTGTTCTGCACCCAAACTATTTGTGGGACAAATGGCAAGCAAAATGAAATGGACAGTTTGAAAGATAATTTCGAGACTGGGCACACTCTAGGGCAAGAAAATCCACACCATTCCCCATTTTTTGTTTCCATTGCTGCTGCTGCTTCTCTGTTCTACCACACCAATATACGCTTCAATAAGCTATCCCAAGACAGCATCAGGCCATCAGCAGGAATGTGCTGGAAAGGCCTCTCAGAGAGGCAATTGTAGATTTTTTAATCATTATTGGCAAGGTCCTGACAAAGTATTTGGAACGTTTTCTGACGCAGCTTAGACATCTTCTCAACAGTGCTAAGAAGCATCCCTCCTGAAGATCACTTACTTCTGAAGCTTATAAATTATACCCAAGAAACAATTTTAGGAAGATAGGGGGTTGCTTTTGGAGAAAAACGGTTTCCATCAGATGCGTGTTGTGCTTACGATATTTCCCAAGGGGAGGGACTCCCACTCATCTTTCAACTGGTAATTACATAAATTCAAAACTATGCTGTACTGTTAGTATATACCAAGTATAGTTCTCAACAAGAAAACATAAATAAATCACTTCAAGAATGTCCTTTGCATGAAGTGTCTGCAGGTTGCTATTGTTTTATTGCAAGAGTCAAAGGAATAGAAAAACCTCTTCTGTTCACCATGGAAATAAATTACTAGATACTTCTATTTCACACCTCCCATCTGTAGGCATATTCCTTCAAACATGTTGCTTTGAAGCTCAGGAGAGAAATCTGTGGTCATTTGTTGTTGATGAGTAGCATATCCACAAAATGTTAATTCCTCGGGTTTCAATTACTTCTTTGTTACTGAATGAGTTCAATCACTAGATCACCTCTAATTATTTTGGTTCTTATTTGTGTGTGTTTGTGTGTGTGGTTTAAAGTATAACCATGTAGACTGGATACATGAATATTGTCTGCACTTGTAAAGACTGTCAGTTTTCCTCCAACATTCGTCCCAAACTGCAGTACACTTTTATTCTGTGACTCTTAAATATATTAAGGTATAGAAGGCTTCTGATGTAACAAAACTGTTCTGAGGAAGAACTCAACCATATTATTATATACATACCATCAGTAAAGAACTATGCAGCAGCATACATTAGGGATGTGCTTAAAGTTTAAATCCAACATAGCTAGATAGATCTGGAAGTCCATATGCCCAAAAAGTTTAAGAACTTACCCAATAATGTAATCCAGTACTTTAAAATAAGATGCCATTAGAAAGAGTAACCTCGTAAGAGGCTAACATTAATCTTGAAGTCAGCTCAACAGTGTGTGACTTGTCCTACACAGCTGCTCAAGGGGGAAAGGGAGCAGGAAGGCTTCCTCTTTCCTCTCTCCCCAGCAGAGAAACTAATCAGAACTGCTGTCCTCACACTCCACAGGGCAGCTTGCATGAGAGACTGTACAAAAGAGCACAGCAAAGACATACACTAAAAAAAAATAACCACCCTCCTGGCTTCTGAAATTAATACGGGATTAATTAGAGTAACACACTCTAGAAACAAAGTATACCACTACCTATGGGAAGCAAGGGCTAGATTAGGAAAGGTGAGAAAATGGTTCCGCTCCACAGAACAAAAATAATGATTTAAGGAACCAGCCCACACCTTTCCAATAGATTACACCGTATGTACCCAGCCTGACATGCCCTGAACAACCCATGAAGAAGCAATTCACTTCCCCCACACTCTTCCGAGACATCATATTGTCCATATACTGAGGCTTAATGAAAATTGTTGTCCAAAGTCTGCTTGAGGCTAAAGCTTGAAACAGTGCAACTTTGCGAAGCACAAAGGGAAGAGCCCACACGCTGCTCTCCCTGCTGCAGGCACAGCTACAGCCCAAAGGCTGCTGAAACACACCTCCTGGAGCACCTACCCAAGGTCTGGGTCTCTCCTGAGCCTCCTGTCCTGCGGCTATTTGTCTGCAGCTCCAGTTTAGCCCATCAGAGATACGCTAATATTGCTAAACCTGAGTGCTCCCAAATGAAACTCTTCCACTCACAGTGTATTGTGTGCTTAAATGCCATGAAAAAATATAAATTGTTCTCCTCAAACCCCAGCAGGTTCCTTAATGACTAAGCTCCACTAATTAGTAACAGCTGTTAATGGAGTGAGCAGGTACAAACCTAACCTCTTAAATTAATGCATGAGATTCTTAGACTGAAATAATATTCGAAGAGAAGGTGTTAAGTAAATTTAAAAAAAATAATCAGAAAACCAACACTTTTGTCAATATTTGTCAATATTTTTGTTGCCAAGATCATATTATGTCTTCCAACCCAGAATATATTAGCCTCTACCAAATGTAGAACATAACTGTACTAAAACCTTACAAATTTTGTTCAGCTTATGCAAACTGAAAGCCTGCCATTACTTTCACAAAACTAATGCATCCTTTCTTAACAAATGAACAAGGCAAGATACACAATATATACAATAATCCAAATCTGGAACAACACTGGTAGTGGGTGATTTGCTGTATAACTACGTATTTGGAAAAAAATATACTTTATAACACATGTTTGGAAAGCCTGACTTGAAAGAGAAAAAATCCTGTGTGACTGCAGACCATCATAAAATCAGAGCATGGTCACCATTTCCATCCTATTCGACTAGGCTGTTTTGCCACTAAGTCGTATTTTGATTTTTTTTCAACACTGTTTTAATCTCAGTTTATATTTACAGAAACTTTCTCTCTATATTTTTTCACAGTAGCTGACAACTTAGTCCACAGCCAAAAAAATAAAACTTCACAATCACTCCTTAAAGAAGCGGAAGAGCTCTCATTTTACTCATGGGATCATACAGTATTCCAGATACTGCAGTCATCGACACACCTGTTTTAATTTTCATTTTTAGGTGAAACCCTCCATTTTTGTTATTATTTACAGAAAATCATTGCACAAGCAGATCCATAGCTATCTTGAAGTTCCCTTCCTAATGCTGAAATTAAGTGACTCTTCTCACTCTTCTACTGTCAGGCACTGTTCCAAGTCTCCTGGTTCCCAGCAGTTAAAAAAAAAATTAAATCAGAGTCCACCGCTTATGTCATCAGAAGTAGATTTTCCATGTAAAGTATTAAATTGCTACTTAAAGGAAAAATGTCCAAAGAATATTAATACAAACAGTTTGCCTTCTAACTATAGTCTAAAATTGAACTACATAAACACAGAGCAAAGTGTTGTTAAATATAAAATGTTATGGAAATCAGCCTGTTATTACAGAAGCCATAAAAGATGTGAAAAAGAATGAGAAGGGAAATGCATTGGCTAAGGTACTTCCAAAATGTTTGCCTAATCCTAATTATCATCTTTCGTACTGCAGATATTGCTGAGCAGATACCCAGTTGGAGCTCGTGGAGATCCTTCTGGGACTTCTCAGTCATGAAGTGGCAGGTAGGGAGAGATAGCTAGGGACTAAGAGGTATATATATATTAAGGATCCCCATTTTCCAATTCTTTATCCCACATAGTATTAGTTTTAAGTTAATAATCCCTTACTATTTTAGGCAATTAAAACTATAAAATCATTACTGAGTTATTTAGGTAACTGTGTTGGGACAGAAGTCTAAGATTTCCCAGTAGAGGGATTTCTGCTCTTAGACATAAGCCCTAGAAATCTTGAAATATAGAAGGAAAACAAACAAAAGAACAGAACCATCTACATGTAACAATTTACAATGCTGAGGCAGCTTTGGGGAGAACATGCAATTCCAAAGAACATCACACTCATAAAAAATAAAAACAATAAAAAACCAAGCAGATGGCCTTTTTCATCTTTCTTGGTAAATAAGCTTTTTATGTTTGGTCTTTGCATTTTTTGTGTGTGTCTGTATGCCCAGAGATTTACACAAGTTCTGAAGCCAAAACCTGTACAAGCCAATTGAAAAACATCATTTATATAAGTGACTTTTAGATCATTCCATTGAGATCCAAATTCATAACTGTGGTTCAGGAAAAATGTCCAGACTACCATTACTGTTTTAATTATTTCACTTCTCTAGATATTGTCCCCAGTGTAGCTGTAATGTGCTGGTAGTATCTCACTTTATACCAAGATATCTTATTCCCCCTTCCATTACTGAATACATTCCCTTCCCCCTGATTATTCTCTTTATCAGAGAATCTGTAGGCAGAATAGGTAGGGTATGCATGTGTGTGTCTGTCTAACTCTTAACTGTCAAAACTTTCATGTGCAAATAAATCTCAGAGTAACTATTGAGCATGCCAGGCAGAATAAAGTCCCATACAGTCATGTAAGATTGCAAAGAACTGCTCTGATTTCAGAGATACTTTGTGCAGGATCTGGATGGTGGCAGGATAAAAGAATTACTGGGATTTCTGCAGCCATACACACCAAGAGGCTGTGGAGCACCTGCTCAACAGAGCATACAGAAAGTGGGTGGAAGCAGGTCCTGAATCTACTGTAATAGCTAAACAGATAAGTTAAAAAAAAAAAAAAGGCGGGGCAGTAGTTGTTTCAGAAAGTGGGGGCTTATTTCTGCATTGAATTTGGTATAAATGCAAACTCCGGTGTTTGTTTTAAACAAAAGATGGCAACAAGGATTTGGGCGTGGATTGTGGTTTGTTTTTTTTAATTAAACTTTTCATAGTTTTCCCTTTATTTTTAACCTTTCCTTATTCCATGCAAATCTCTTCCCAAATGGAAGAAGATCATTAAAATACACTCATAAATAGCACTTGCAGAAAACAAAATTTTTTTCCTTCAATAAATGGACAGTCAGAATGAAGTTCTGACTAGAACGGCATTATTTTTTTTTCCCCCAAAACCAGCAAATAATTCCCTGGCAACAGCCAAAAACCCACTTCTTGGAATTTGCCAAAAGCTGAGTTTCTGCTCAATAGAAGTAATTCATTGCACCTGGCAGTACATTTCATTGACATGGTGTCCATTCTTAGGTTGTACTAAGACCTGATATCCTATGCATCTTTGACAGGATAAATCAGAAGAGTTTGAGGCTCTGACAGACATCTTCCAGCAAACCTGCCTGAAGTGGTTTAACACTATTGCCCTCAGCTGTATCCCCATCCCTCTGCAAGAAGTTACTGACCCCAAAGAGATTTCCCATGTCATACAGCCAACCATAAGCCAAGTGGCCACCTTAATTTCAGAGATGGTATAATCTTTACTACAAAATAGATAGAACTGACTACTCTTAGTTGAGGATGGGAAATTCGGTGTAAAGGTAAGTGTTCTTTTCTGAGCTTTCACGCAAGTGCTTTTAGCAATACAAAAATTCACAGAGCTTCCTATTTCTGTTACTCCACTTGGAGAACAGCAAAAACCTCCGGCACTGTCAGACATTAGGTAGACCACCAGGATTGTGTACCTGGACTTTGGTTTACTTATCCAACCCTAACATGATGGGCAACTGATCTGGTACCAACATTGCGAATTAACACAGTTGGGGAGTGGGGTAGGAACGCTTGAGAGCTCCTGGGAAAAAACCCACACAGTACACCAGCAAGCCATGCCTGAAAAAAGTCCTAACTGGAATTTAGAAATAAAGACCTGTAAGTGGTCAGGAATGACACAGAAGAAAATTTCACGTTCTTTTTCATACTGTTGCATTAAAATAATTAAATCTAACTGTCATTGTTAAGTAACAAGTACACAAGTATATACTTAACTTGACTGGAATTTGGGCATAAGGACACAAAGAAACTCTAGAGACTTATGGCTTCACTGCAGGGAACTGATGCTTCTTAATTTGCTCAGCACCTGGTCTTTAAATCAGCCCTCACGCATTACTAATTAACATTGGTGCACATTAGCACTTGGTAACAAAACTGGCAGCTAAAAGGGAGCACTTCCATTACAGACAGCACATCGACATTGCAGGTTTGCTTAAGGGGACTTGCTCGTTACAAATTATTACCTTCAAGTTACAAGTATCTAAAAGCAAAAGTGCAGGTGATTACATTGAAAGTTAAAAAAGAATTGACGCAACAACACAATAGCTCTGGAGACGCCACTGCTTTGTGTTCCCACACACGCACACCCCCAAAATTTTGCTTTCAGTATGCATGGTAGGTCTCAAGACAGCATGACTTTTCTGCAACATTGACTAAGTAAATGACATTCCTATCAGAAATAAGGTTGACGTATATGATAGAAGAGCAAATTTACACCCAGTCTGGCCTATTTTTGCCAGTATACTACATTGTATCAGAAGGACAAAAAAAGCTCTTTGTTTATTCAATTATCTTGATTAGGTTTAGTTATAACATCATACATGTTAATAATCAAGAGATTTAAAGAAGAGTTATAATCAGAAAATTATAATCCTTTCTAGTATTATTTGTCTTTTGTGTTTAAACATGTTCCTTGAAGAGCGGTCCAAGCTCTTGAATTGTTACATCAAGAAAGTTATGTATAGAAGTCAGTGGCAAAAAGTGTGAAACTGTTATATGTTAATCAGTCACTCAAATAACTGTAACAAACTATAGCACACCAAGGGATACATAAATCTTATGATAACATATTGAAACACGACAGGTATCTACAAGTCTGTATCTATAGGAACAGTTTGTCACCCTAGCCCACTACAACACACACCTGCCTCGGAGGCTCTCCCCTAGAAACACTCTCAGCAGTTTTCTCCAAGGGGAAGCTCAGACAGTATTAGTAAGATAATTATCTGCATGATCTACTCTCCAATAGGGATATAGAAGATCATTGTGCCAAGTTCGGCTCCCTCTGAACAGGACAGTCAAACTGAGATGGGTACTGTGTGCCACAATATAAACACAGTCAAAAGAAGTATAAAAAGTATCAAATATGTATTAAATCAAAGGTGCACCTCTCTGTACAGAACAATGAGTTTAATGAGCCCATGCACCATAAAACAAAGTGGGTAAGGAATTAAGAGAGGGAAGTCTGAAGTGTACAAAGGTGCGGAGACATTAATGCGAAGTGAGAAAAGGAAAATCAGAAAAGTCAAACTATGTGAAAGGTACTAATTCTATAACCCAAGTCTTAAAAGTATGAAAAAATTGTCTTCATATTCAAAAACAAGAATAGCAAAAATATAGGTTTAAATCCTCTCATATCATGTTGATATAAATTATGCATTAGATTTTTTCATTTAAACTCCTCTAAACTAGAGAACTTATTCTAGGGTGAGGAGCAGAAAAGGCCTTGAGTGCTCAGCAACAACCAAAGCCAAAGTGCTCTCACACTATTTCCACCCCAAATCCAAAACACAGCAGTGTACCAGCTGCTAGTAAGAAAGTTAACTCTATCCAAGCTGAAACCATGACATTTTCCACCCATTATTCTATACTATTTACATTATGCTCAGGTCCCACACTATCTAATACAACCTCATTAACCACCACCACCTTCCCAACCTTTGGTATAATACACAGATGTCATTCCCTTAGTCCATGGACCACCCATGGGGAATGTCTGTAAATGTCCATAAAGGTTCACAAAAGGTCCAATAATTTATCCAGTTGAAGGGATTTTACAGAGTTGGACAATGTTTAGGTTTCTCATTTTTACCTCTCTGATTGTCTCCCCCATCCCAAATGGGGTGAGCAAGTGAGTAGCTGCGTCGTCCCAGTTGTCAGCTTGGGTTAAACCACAACACCACCTTACTCAAAGGATCTTACCTAATGCTTGTTAAATCAGTATCTTTTCCTCTCTAACAATCATCAGATAAGCCAAAAATTTTTTTTGGCTCTGAAGGTAAAATAAGAGATACAAATAAAAGAAAAAAACATACTTTGTGGAAGCTTTATAACAATAAAAACATCAAAACTATGAGGTGCGATAAAAAACAGGGTGAATTTTATCCAAGATATAGTTAAAATATCTGCATAAATGTATTAGCACAATCTTTTTTATTTATGTAATTATTTAAACTTTGTACACGTGCCAATAGGAAGACAGCTCACAGAGGCTTTGGCATTCTCTTCTATCTTACATGAAACACTTAACCCAAGAGGAAACATCCATTTGTTTGCCAGTTTTATATATATCAGGGTTTTTTGCAAGACTAACTTGAGATTCGAAGGATAAACTCCAAAAGCTGCATACTCCTGATTCTGCTGTGCCTGTAGGTACTGGAGTTGCTCAACTTCACTAAAAATGATACTGTTGGTATTTCAGATGAGGCATGCAAGTCTGTCCATTCCCCAGCCCTTTTGTTGTGTGGGTTTTTTAAAACCTTTACATTAGCTCTGTTACCAAGCTCTTTGGAGATTATCAGTAAATTCTGAAATTGGCAAAGCCACTCATTCCTCGTTAGTCATCATGCAAGTTTCACAAGAATAAATCTGAAATAGTTTCTCTAAATTCACTCCAGCACCACAAATACTCCTGTTGTGAATATTTGTTTGATACCAATGACTGAAGTGACCCAGTCTCAAGCGGGTCCAGGTGGCTGGACAGTTATTAGAATTTAGCACCAAAATAGTGCTAAACCATTAGGAAGATAAAGATGGCAAGACCTGTTTAGGCTTCCTTTTGTCAATCCATGCTGCATACATATATAAACAGAATCCATTTATCTATATGCCTGTGTGTATGTATAATCCATAAATCATTGTACGTATTCATTTGAAATAAAATACTGACACTGACTTGTTTACTTTTTAAATTTACTTCTGCACTGAGTTTCAAGAGATAAAAAGACTCAGTCACATTCAGGACTTTACAATAAAGAACCCCAAAAGAATAATTTAAGTCTCTCTTGAGTGAGATCATTTAATGAATCTTCTAGATGTTAGGAGGTTTTATATGCTTAAAAAAAAAAAAATCATTTCCCAAATGCAATGCCATGATATTGCCTCTGAGAGCTAAGAGATAAAGTGATACACATATGCTGAACACATGGATATGAAGGAAGTGGTTACCTTGGCAACAACCACCGTGTAAAAGCTTCCTTCTACTAAATTAGAATAGTGACTATTGGACAAAATATGTGTTTTCTCAGTCAGATCCTGAAAATGAGTTATTGTATTTCATTTGTAGATTTTCAGAGCCTTAGACTTTCTGCAGGTAACCTACACTTGCTTTAATCCATGTACCTTCAAGTTCTTATACATAGTACTTTTGCAGTATTTGGTTTCTATCGATTTCCAAATTCAATACATTTTTTTTTCTTACCCAAATAAAGCTGCAGACATATTTGAATAGACCAAGTTAGCCATACTGGTCTGCAACTGCAGATATTCTATGTACTCCAAAGGTAAGCAAAATAAATCATACTTTAAAATATTTTAACTAATAGCTCTCAAACATAAAGTTACATGTAGAATCATGTTATTGAGAAAAAATATGAAGCCATTATGAAGAGCCTCTTTAAAGAGCATTCTTTTCACATGTGCTACAAGCCACACAAAATACTTCCAAAGCTTACAAATATATGATCTGTAACAAAAGTCCAAAAGTCGAGCAGGAAACCTCAAGGACACAGTTGATACTTGACCAGCCATCACTGAAGAAAACAGCACTCCCATTCTTTTGCACCATGCATATAAGCAAAGACAATAAATTCCTATTCGTACGGTCACATATTCCTGGGACCACGTGGGTTTCCTAGTGCCTAGAGCAGATTCAGAGTTTACAATTCATCTTTCAGATGCAAAGTACACCTATCAATTAGCATTAATGCTTTAGTCTCAATCATGTGAATTACTTAAGACAATCTTCCTTTTATTCGTTGTAGTCAACCACTACAATAATCTCACATATTTTGGTTATCACTCACTGAGAGATACATTACAGCAGTATATTAGCACGTACATTATGTCTAGCCTGACTACTAGGTGAACAAAGGGATATGAGGGTTATGCAGTTTACTTCATCAAATTTACATTTTTACCTTGTTTATGGTATTATAATTTGTGCTCATTACATTTCACAGCTTTCCAACTGCCTCAGGAAAGACCTTCTGAACACTGTTCTAATATGCTAATTATTACCAATTATTAATCACTTCAGTTAAAATTATGGCTACAAAGTCATGAACCAGACAAACCTGAGGAATGTGAACTTCAGACGTCCTACCACAACCAGACAAACACAAGGCACATCCAGCATGCCCAGTTATGGTTCCCCTTAGCATTACATCAGATAAAGGAATTAGGCTCGTGAAGACTACTGGCAGCTGCAAGTAGAAATCTCTGCCTATTCCACCTTCGGTTCCATACACTGCTGTGACCCAGGAACAGTAATAGACAAGACTAAAAAATCTTTCTTTTACCAAGATACAGGGCAATTATGTAGACCAAGAAGTACAGCATCTGTAACTGTGCAAGAAACATGCTTGAGTCACACTCTATTCCTTTCCATGGGAGAGAAGCTTACTACAGATCATAGCAATGGATAGAAGGTACATATATATTTGACTACCATACATATAGAGCCAGCACTATCTATAATAGGCCTTATTATTCCAATAATAAAAGGTGCAGGGGACTAGGGTGAGGAATGTTGCCTCTGAGAAAAGCCATAATAGCAACAGTACTAACAGTATGATGTCAGTCTAATCAGTGTCACTCCTATTGGTTTCTCATCAGTAAGATTAGAAACACTTAAATAAGAACTAAGTGCCTAAATTCTTGAGATAATCTAGGCCTTAGTGTTTCACTAAAACTCTCCTGCCTGTGATAAGACAAATGCATTTTAAGGACACAGCACATGAGAAAGTCCTGTCTTCTGTAAATGCTTTCAGCATAAATGGTTAGAGAAAGCCCTAAACTCAGCTTATGCTCGTTGTGTCACTTCTCAATAAGCTTGAAACTTGCTTCCCCTACAGCAAGTCATCCCTATTGCTCACCGATGCAGCCCCACAGGCAGCACGTGATGCAGTCAGATGGTTAGTAAGAAAATGACCGTGCTAATTTATGACTTGCTTACTTCCATTTCTTGGTCATTTGGAAACTACTTCTAAATTTCCTTATGCTGGTATCATTTATTTGAGAAGCGTCATTATAACATCATTTAGCCCTAACACCTCTCCCACAGAGTTAACTGTTTGTGACCACACTAGTCAATTACTGTAATTCCTTTCCAGCAGCGATCTGCTGCTGCTTATAGACTGCACAAAAGGCAGAAACTTTTCTCCTGGCACACGCAGACCCAAGAAAAGGTACATTAAACAGGATGCAAAGACCATATGCTACTGAAAGAAAGATGTACTAGGTATCCAAACCAGGAAGAGACAGCTCAAATGGAGATTTCTATTGCCTCAATAGGTAAAAACAAAATTCTGCACGGTGTTACAGATGTTTCTTAAAATAATCAATGCAACCAGACTAGAACTGAGTTTCACGCCACAGTGCCATAATTGCTTCAGCCTCCTGGTACAATTATAAAAGCAACAGCTGCTACACTACCCTCTGAGCCCTTCAAAGAACTTCTTTAGTTCTAACTCTGCCTAGAAATTAAATATGTGTTAAGGCTTTTCAGCCTTTAATACACTGCAAAAATTTTTACCAGCTGTAAGCATTCACATCTCACCACACAGCATTCACATGGCTGATGGTTTATACCTATCTTATTGGAAATAGCCACCAAAATGTTGGAGCTAAGTAAAGAAACATTATGTACCTATATTCTGATGCACAGTCAAGTGAGGAAAATAACAGACAACCTCTAGTTGTCTGGTTCCAGACAACAAATTGCTCTTCTAACTACTAATTACTAGACTAAGAGCTATTCCCTTTCCTGCAACTTAAACATAAATGCCAGGGAAATGCACATCCATGAGCATTGTTCAAGCTAGGGATTCAGAAAAAGGTAAAAATTTACCTCAGAAGTATATACTTTAGAAATTAGCATGTATTCCATGTATTTGTGTAATTATTTCACTCCTCAGATGATAGTCTACTTAATACATTTTAATAGGAAGATACTTTTTGTGCTACATTTCTCCAAATCTGGGTAGAGATGTCATTCAATATGTAAAACTTTGACTAACTCAATTTTCTGGTGTAAATAACTTCTAATAAACTTTGGTGGAAGAGTTTTCTACTAAAAAAATTCAATTAATCTAAATTAAAGTTTCACAATAATATGTCAAATCTGCCAGCACTGTTTCTTAACACTTCTATCTCTATGAACCAGCGTTATGTATTGTTTCAAATGCTGGTGCAACAGTACATACACTGTGTGCTGTTTTTCACACATAATCAGCATAGAAGCCTCTGCTAACTGATACTGCACCATTTCATTGCAGTAATGTGATCTAATGAACTATAGCATTGCCAATGCTGCTATAGATCTAAGGCTGCTGGAAGAACAAAGTATACAATATTCTATAGCACTACTATAGCTGTCCATTTAGGAAGTCTTGATGGTATGTATTACTGGGGCATGATTTCTGAGCAGAAAGGTCATGCTCATGAGTCAGCAGGTAGCAGGACCTGCATCTGTTAATATGAGATTATGAGAACTGCCATACTAGATTGAAATAAAAATCTATCTTGTCCAGTACAGCTGCAGTAGTGCATGTTGTAGAAAAAGAACACAGGAGAATCGTTTGGATACAGCCACTAACCTTCCAGCAAGCAGCAGTTAAGAGATAGAGAAGGGTAAACACTGAAAATTAGTAGTTTGCCAACAGCAGCCTCACCATGTCAACAATATAGTTCAGGATGTTACTGAAATATGCAAGTTCAAGATTTCATCCTAAGAGACAGCAATACTTGTTTAGATTGAGAAAAAAAAATCAAATAACTGTATATTTAACATGTAGATTCAAATATAATTTATTAACACATTAAAAAAAAACTTTAAGTATGGAAGTTAATTTTCAATTGTTTATAGAGGTAATTTATGCCCAACAAGAGCCACAGGCCCACCAAGTGAAAATATAAGCAGAGCTATTCTTCCCTTCTTATTCTAACCCTAGTCCAGAGAGTCTTCATTGACCAACTAAGCAACAGTGAGAGGGGAAACAGAAGTGCAGAAAGGTGAACTGATCTGCTCCCTGCCACTTCCCAGATGGATGTCAGAAGATGCAGACAGAACTAAGACCCTCTGAAATCCAAACCAGATCCCTAGGCTGAGATTTATACCACTCACCTTATCTCCTTAACATACATCCCAGTGAAACTATATAGGGCATTTGGAGATTGCTAGGACTACAAGGTTATTTTTTACATGAAGGACCTACAAGACAGCACAACACATGAAGCAACTTAGTTCAGGAAACAACCTGGACATTGCACTTTATACCAAACAAAATAGATGTTGAAAATAATATGCTGCAGGAAACAGAAAAAGAAAGAAGAGGTATACGATAAAGTCATTTATATCACACTTTAGCAACTGTATGTAGCTCCTTGCTACCAGAGATCTGCTTTCCAACAGCAAATAATAAAATTATACTTTTTGTGCTGTTAATTATATGCAAATTAAAATTGGGTGCACATTAATGCAAAGAGTTGAATATCCATTTAATCAGATGCTCCCTGCAGGGTCCAATGATAAAAATGACAGAAGACTTGCATTACTAATTCTGAACTTCTCACATCTTGTACATACTTACCTTGTAAACGAACTACTACTGTGACACCTGCCTGCTGGGCTGAAGGTTTATGTTGATTAGGTCTATAGGAGCTAGTGGTAATCCTCCTGAAGGGAAAGTTCAGTTCCTTGAGCTAAGAAACCTAAAGAGCAAATCCCTGTAGTAACTGGAAACATTTAGCTACTGAAATCAACAACAACAAGCCTCTAACAGTCAGGAATTTTTGATAAAGATTTAGGCTGTAGCCTGTTGTAACATGCTCCACGGTGAAGGCACAGATCTATTGTTTAGATCCAGTTTCCCTCTTTTATATCAGCAGGGAAGAGAAGTGTCTCTAAACTGTCCGATTACATGTATAATCTCCCTTCAGTTTTCTTCCCTGAAAAAGATCTGCTTTCTACCCCTGTAGATCTGTATCTACCCTTTTCTCAGTCTTGGTTTTTTTTTTTTTCCAGCTTTCATCTTCACTTCTAATTCTAACATTGAGAGAAACTTCCCATGGAATAGAAGGGCAAAAGCCTCCTTGATGTAGATTCTATGTATTAATAACAGTGACAAGAGGGCCCTTAACCCTGTTTAATAGCTAAAAAGACAAGTGGCAAGGGAAGAAAACAGAAATTTATACGAATGAGACCATATTCTATTATGCTGCTTCACATGGTGACAGCATAGACTCATGAATTTTCATCTGACATGACAGCCAAGATCATTCCCAGGGTCTTACTGCAGAGAATGCAGATTTGCCTTTCTCCCTGCATCACAGGACTGTTCAAATCAGCACCAGCTGGACTGGTTTCTCATGAAGTTAACCTTATAGGGAAGAAGGATGAAGATATTTTATTTTTTTTCCACCGAGTGCATTGCTATAGGAAAACAACACACCTCCTATTGGGAGCTGCAGAGCTTTGCCCCAAAACCACAGGCAGTTCTGTTTTGTGGTTAACACAGGGATACCACTGAGTTAGGTAGCAGGAAGGGTATTTTAAGGGTTAGATATGTGTCACAGATCCACTTCCTTTCAGCCAGCAAAGACTGCAGATAAACAAGCTGATCATAAGGCGCAGACATTATTGACGATGGCAGTAAGCCCTGCTGCAAACCCTCACCCCTGGGTACTGGCAGGGGAAAATTCTCTCAGAGTCAATCACTGCAGAGGAAGCACACAACTCCTCTAAACTTACTGCCGTCTCAGTGGAAGCCTCTCTAGAACCTAGCGCATCTCAATGTCTAGAAGGCATTCAATTGTTGTTCTGTTATCAAGCCAAACTCAACAGGCATCTAGACATATGCCATCTAGCAAGCTTAAAAGGAAGCATTTCACTGCAGGCGTCACAGCTCAGCCTACAACCCAAAGCAGCACATCTGCCTGTAACAGAGATTCTCCCATTGCTTTTCTTGAAAGGTTTGAGCTACAGCAAAACATGGTTTAAAGATCTAACTCATCTCCTGGCTTTAGGGGTTGCTAATCTAACACTGAGTATTAAATAAGCATAGGGTATTCTATTTAAAAACTTTCTATAGTACATTATACATATTTAGAAATTTCTTTAATTACAGTTGATATAAAAACTTAATTACAGACTTCATAAAGAGCATACGCTACTCATTAAATCACGATCACAACATTTCGTGCAGAGCATATATTTATTTTAGCCACACTGTCCACGATGACTTTTTAGATGCAACTCTGTCACTTGCAAATAGGAGTCTTTATTTCACAGGTCATTGCTATGATGTGGTGTAATGACTCTTTAGAAGCTTTTTTAGCATGTCCGTTTAGCCACTGCCATGAGAAACAGAGCTGTTCTGAAGTGTTTTCTTAAAGGAACCTTTGGTTTTTCTTTGCTTTGTCCATCTGAAAACTTCACTTTTCCTGGTGTCTCTGATTTTTTTCTCTTATCAGACATATTTAAGCCCCATGTTTTACTTAAGCTAATATTTATTCTTAACATTTGAATCTACTAAAAATGGTTTATTTTCGTCATTGGGATGAATTCATTATTGAGAAGCCCAGTTGCAAGATGAAAACAGAGATGGTATTTTCTTTCTGTCCGTAACAAAGATGCAGAATACTGCAAAACCTGCAAACTCGAACATTCTGAAAGACGTGGGGAAATACATTCAAAGTCATCTGGACATCTAAAGATTGATCTGAATTCCCAGATCCGTTTTTGAACTGGGTAGACAATGCTTAACTAAAATGAATTCGTTTGTCATTTAAGTACCTAAATTTTGAAAATTCAGTGTGTGCTGAGCTTAGGTAACCTACTACAGTTAATACCTCTTCTGTTCATTGAGTCTATTGAAAACAGAAGTCAAACTTCTTAAGAATTACTTTTAAAAATTAACTATGTCATCACAGGTTTTTCTTCTTAACTGACTTACTGAATCATTTAATTTTCATTTCCGGAAGTGGAGCATGCTTCTTGAAAAAATCCTAGGTAACAAAGTATCCTCAAAGCAGACAACACACGTCATTCATCCTTCTCTGATATCACAAAATACAAAAATTAATAATATGGATAAATGTATGCTAAGTGATATAATTACTTACATATCTTTAATATACCTTCCTTGTTAGCAAAAATACTACAAATCATTACCAGAAGATTATATGTGGTTGCAAATCAGTATGTTTTAATTGTTTACACGCACCAATAGGACAAAATTTCTTTAGGAAAATAATTAAGTACAGATTAAAATTAATTATTTAAATACAGGTTTCCTGCCTGCTGACTTAAATCATGATTAAAATTGGTGATTTAAATCAAGCCACCCTGCTGTGACCTACCAAAAAAAGTTTTCTGAATTATAATCAAATAATATGCAGTATTCAGTATTAATTGGAGTGTTTTATGGTTAGCCCTGGTTTCTGGAATGAGACATGCAAGTGCTTCCATGGGACTGAATTCTTAATTCCTCATTTCTCCTTTCGTTACATAGGTCAGTTACAGAGGTTTATTGCGTATGTACAGTCTTATTTGTACAGAAGACTATATGAGATTACAATGCATTAAACTGTGTTCTGAGACAGTATTTCTAAAAAAACAGGGATACATCAAACAAGTAAGAGGCTGACAGATGCAGTCATAGCATATCTGTATCATCAAAATATCTAAAATAGTGCCCTTGAAAAAAACCTCAGTCTAATTTGTTCATATCATTAGATAATTCGCAAGCTTTTGTTATAACTAACTGAAAGATTCCATTAATTTCTAATTGTTAAGGAAGTAATCTGACAAAACCTATGCACGTCTCTTGTCTGACATACAGAAACATTTAGAGGAACTGCGTATTTTCCATCAACATGAACACACCGTCTCCTATACACTGCACATAGGCAGTTTCTTGGAGCTCTAAATATGCTTTCTCGTATTGTCTTTATGTAAATCACAGTAAGACAGGTATCTAAATTCCAATGCTGCCCACTAGCAACTCCACCTTGCATCTCAGAAAAGCAAACCTCTCTCATAGTCTGCGCACATTTAACTTTCAATCTCATCATGTTTAAGTGAGCTCACATTTGGTTATCTGTATCATTTGCATACAGAAATTCAAGGCAGAAAAGGGGGTTATTAAGAAAATAAGATGCAACCATATCATCCCAAAAAACATACTGAGACAATCTCTACCAAGAAAACATCTCCTCTTTCCCTAAAAATCCTCAGCTACCTTTATCAAAGTGTCAAGAGTTTATTTAATATCCCACAGATATCTCTTCATGATTAAATAGCTCTGGTCATCTACTACCATGTCCAGATGATATCTTTAAAACTCTAATTACAAAAATAACGTAGGAAAACTAGTACAGTAAGAAATACCGATGTATCACGTAACTGACATAAACAGGATGCAGTTTATACAAATTAGTATACATGACAGATGATTTATAGTTTTATTAACATTTTAAAAAACTGTTGCATTGACCTTTGGATCCTTAGTACTGCACAGAAATTAGGGACAAAGAGTTTTGTTAAGTGTCAGACAATTTTTAGTTTAAGAAGGAAAATACAAAACATACCAGACATTATCATTTCATATCTTATGCTATTTCAAACTCCCTAAGTCCTGGGAAAGGGATTTGGTTACAATTCTGCCACATCTACACATTCTCATGGATTCTTCTTGGGACAGCAAAACAGTGATTAACAGACACAAAAAATATTTTGACATCCCATACCTCTCTCCATTTAAAGCTATAGCAGGTACTAGTAAGTAGAAAATAAACATATACTGAATGACACTGTTTAACCTTCATCTTTAATTATTTTTCCATCGCTCTCGGGGAGGGGAAGATACCTACAGAAAAGCTACTCAATTCCAATTCACAATCACAGTGTCTGCTGGAGGCCAACTGACAAGCTAATGTGATAGTCAGTGGTGTGTCTCTTTGAAGTTAATCAAGCCAATACCTACACCCCAGAAATCGTGAGCTGGACTTCAAAAGATTGCAGAAAAAGAATCAAGAGATCCTGAGGGAAAAAGTATGATGGATGACAAAGAGTTGCCCATTTAGATAATTATGTAAATGGTCACAACACTGTCTGTGAAACTCCAAGACACCAAAGGGAGAGGCATTCTTAGGAATGAGTTAACTTGATCCGAAATGCAAGAAATCATAAAAATTGTACAAAGATCATGTCTTTCATAATTTAATCAAAAGCTTCCTTTTTCAACATAATAGTTTTTAAAACTTAGCAGGAACGTCCAAGTTAGTTACCGTTAGTTACTATTTCACCTCTGCTTGCATACTGGATGAATACGGTTAGTTTTAACACAGCAAAAAGCTCAATGCTCAAGATATTACTGGACATCCACCATAAAGCTCACATAGATGAAAGTCATAATACCACCCCCAAAAACAATTAAGAGTAACAAACAAGAAAGAAAGCTGTGACGCATGAAATTGCATCCCTTGGTTTTCCAGAGTAAGAAAATCACATAATCCTCCAGGGATGTGCTTTCAGGTCCCTGAAGAACCTGAACAGTTTAGGGGACAGCCCCGTATGCGCTTGCTCTGGCTGTTGGCCAAGACAGCCTTAATGTCAGAAGACACATCATGTTCCTCTGCATCAGCCTTCGTCTCTACTTCCCATGAGAAGAGGCAACAGAAAGACACCACTATTGCTTCAGATTTTATTTTGCAGCTTCCAAGTTAATAAGGGTCTATTTCTGTTCTTACCACCCTTCAGGCAACAAGTATTCTCTAACCATTGCTATTACAGTAGCCATTATCAAGTCTGTATTATCTCGCATGTTAATTCTAGCTCTTGTGCTCACTTATGGCCTCAGTGTATAATCAGATGCCAGAGTTCGTCTTTTATTGAACATGTACAGTGCCTAGCACAACAGGGCTCCAGTACTTGAACAGAAGTTCTAAGTTGTTACAATGCAAATAAAAATTGCAGTTATTATATTAATCTTCTCAGGACCGAGTGCCTCCAATGTACAGCTTGCTCTGCAGTGTGAAACTGTGCAAACTGCTTGAGTTATAAGAATGTGATGCTACACCTTGCTAGCAGCCATCCCAAAAAGGCTCACACACAAAATAGAAAGCCTTGAAACAAAGCTGAGTTGCCAGAGCAGGGTCAGTCAGAGGATAAATCACAACTCAGTGACTAATCTGTCCTCTTTCTCTGAGCTGCAAATCAGGAAGAAAGATGAGGAGGTTCTCGGGTTGGTCATGGCACAAATGGTAAATCTCACAGTTTGTCACCAGCTAATAGGAAAGAAAATATTAACACACAAATATGTCGTATTAATAAAAAATGATTTTAGATGCTTAATGTTCTTTATAATGAGTATTAATGAAATTATTAAAAAATGGACGTTAGTCTATAAGCTTTCTTTTAGTAAATAAAGTAACTGACTGAAAATAATAGCAGTTCAGGCTCCAGACACTCTGTCTCTATTCAGTGCTCGTAAAATTTGGAAAAATTTACTGATTGCTGAAGAAAATTAGATAGGGAAGGTGTAGCGCAGTAGCCTGTCATCGGCCCAGCCCAACATTTCTCTTAAAGGATTCAGGATCAGACCAATGAGCTTCCACCCATGGAATTTTTTCATCTTTTTTTGTCAATAGAATATACAGATACGGATTTATATCCTCCATTTCAGAAGTGTTCTAGTCATCAATATCAGAACATGCTCTAGAAAAGTTACTCTGTACTGAACATAAATGTGTTAAAGTAGTACATTACTACTTTCCCCATGTATGTGCCTGGGGCAGATTCATCATCTCCTCTTGGTCCTGGGAGGAAAGTAGATTGCGACACCACCCCAGAGGGTGCCTCTTACTAGCTCCAGTTTCCTGTCAGGTCTCTTCCCATTTTCCCTCCTCTTCCCTTGCTCCGTTTCCCCAAACGGAGGGAAAGAGAGCTCCTGCTCAAAGAACAGGAGCACAGACTACCTTATGTTTCAGTCTTATGAGAAGATCATCTTTCCCTCTCACATTGTTTCACTGGACCATGACACTGTTTTTCATTAAATAATACACCAATAGACCTTTACTAGTTCTCAACCGAAACATCAATGAGAACGCTTTACCAGTGGACTTCAGAGTGAGCAGAATCAAGCACTGGAAAGACTTCTCTGCCCCTTTATCCTACATATACTGAAAACTGAGTTGCTTTACTGACAGCAGTTTAGCTGGTTATTTGCTTGGGTATGTGCTGACAGGGTCAGGAATATTGAAATAACTGACAACACACCAAACACCACCAATCCAACTTCTCCTTGTCTGAGGTGTCATTAATCCAAAGATCAATATTGACTGCAATATTTCAGGGGATATATACCTTTTTTTGACCATCTAGTTTCATTACCACCTTGCAGCAGAATCACTCCCAAAAATCACAGTACTGCTTTCTCTCATGCCTACAGTGTTGTCTTCACAATTTTTACCTAAAGGCAACAACAACCAGCATAGTTTCACAAAAGCAAGCTCCCTTGATTCTGCAAGACAAACAGACATCATCAGCCTACAGAAAGAGGGTGTAAAGTCTGGGATGTTCTGATTAGGGCTTTCGCTATTAAGATCATCTCGCCTTTTATAACCACATCTTCTGTCACAAAATCCAAGTGCAAGTTTCGCCCCGCTCTGAACAGCACTGTGAAGTAACTGCCTTGCCCATAACTGTCCCTGGGGATCCTGTACTTATTATGAGATTTTCTCCAAGAAGCCTTTGCAGCTTCTTCCCACTGTTGCTCTTCATTGCAATTCATCTGTGCTGCACTTCAGTTCCTATTATCTGCTCTTTGGTTTTGGACTTCACTGGATAGAGACTTACTAATGAATCTACAGGAATAACTACGGGAATGCATCACAAAAAGCATGACAAAGAATCCAAAAGAAAATACAGCTAGGAGACAACAAGGAAGAAATATTTTCAGGAAGCAGAATGCAAGTAAGGCACTGGAAAAGAATTTATCACTTCCAGAAACCAAAAGAGGAAAGGTGACCAACAATGAAATCCAGGAACAAAGTACTCAAATCCTAGGAGGCTGAAACTCAAATTTATTTCAAAAACTAGAGAAGGCCGCTCCAGCAAGTTTAGTGCTTGAGAAAAAACAGCTGCTGAACGTACAAATTACAGACATCGTAAGGGAAGCAGTTACTCATGACCATATGGTCTTCTACCATTTTTCTTTTCAACTCAGGCAAGAGTAATATGCAGGTTCTGGTAGCTGGGTGATCTTTTCAATCTCATTCTGTGGTTTAGAAAGCAAACTGAAGAGGCAAAGAGTTTTATTGCAAAAGGATACAAAGAACTTCAGAAGAGGCATTTTTTCAGCATTTTTTCTTGTGCTGCTGAAAAACACATACATCCCATGGTGGGATGAGGAATCTATGAGGCTTGGAAAATTTGCTGTACTTCTAAGGCTATCATATAACACACACACCAAAAATCAAAGATTGAATCAGGTCATCAGCAACAGCACTATCTGCTTCCATTGCACATTTGGCAGACCCACGGAGAGGAGTAAGTTTTTGGCCTGTCATTACACTTCTACAGCAGACGAAACATGCTTGAAACTGTGCTGGTTCACAGAATTAAAACCAATCATCACCACTGCCCATGAAGCCAGAACATCACAGAAGACATCTCTAACCAGCTCCATAAGACATGAGACACTAAATGCCAGGCAGAAAACACCCCTTTGGAAAGCTATGTCAGGGAGAAATCTGACAGCATGCAAATTTATCTTAGCAAAATTTTGAGAGAGGCATCGAAGAAAAACTTCAAAGAAAAAAATACCACCAATAGGAAAGACTTCCAAAGGAATACAAAAATCTTATTTAAACTCAGTGGGAATTGAATATCAAAATTCCTTTGGCTCCTTCTAAAAATTTCAGCCAAATTGTCATCATACAGATCTGATGTGGATGTTGGGATCAGTGTGACACCATAATGTTTCGAAGTGAAACATCCATTCTATAGAGAACCTTACTTTTTAAGAACTTGACAAGCTTTTGGAGCCAGAAAAGATGGTCTAAAAGTCTTCACAGTCCTGTATAATGCTGGACCACCTAGCCATGTACACCAGAACAACTCCCATTTTGGAGTATTTGGTCTAGCAAGGTTCACATTTAAATGCTAGGTAGGTTTAAGGATTCTGGATAAATGAAGAAAGTAATAAGAGAGGCCCTCACTGGCCTCTGAAGTGTTAATGCAAATAAAACAGAGAAAGCCAGCATGGCCTTGGGCTTAGTCCCCCAAGCTACCACTTAAAACTCTGTACACCTATAAAGACACAAAATTTAAATAAGTTAAGAAGAAAGAAAGGAAGGCTTCAGTTCAGGGAATATTTTATATCATCTCCCTGGCTGATTTTTTCAGCACACTTAATTCCTTTCTCAGATACTTTGCTTACACTTGGCATGCAAAGCGACACAGGGTTACTGCTAACAAAGCAGCAAGAGCTTCTCTGAAGATTTGAGTAAATGCTCTGACACACAGAACTGTGCTGATTTCCAGACAACGGTTTGACATCTGCTCCATCATGTAAAAATGAGACTTTACAAAGCCCAACTTCAATTCATTTTAAAGCCTCGTTTGAAGATCCCATTTCAGACCCTCTTGCTGTAGATTTCACTTCCCCAACTGCTTAACATGCACGTTGGAGTCTCCAACACTGAGCCATATAGATTTGTCTTTGTCTTTTGTGTTAATTATTAGCTGCTGCAGAGCTGTCTCTGTGGGTGAACGCACACAGAAACAAAGGCGGCAAGGTTGTAAAACCTTTTATCTCTATCAGGGCACATTATTTGATAAGGTGCTAAGCTAATAGCAACGCATGTCAAATTGTGTTTAGACAGATCAGTGTGCTGGGAATTGGAGGTTATATTTGTCTCTGGAAACTAGCACCTGGAGAAGCAAAGGGAAATTCATACCAATATTGGCAACACTATGTAAACTGTAAACCACCTCTAAGCGGTTACTTTACAAATGGCTCTAAGATAATGAACCTCTGCCATTTCATTTGCCTTGTGCATATCTTTTTGCATGTTAATCATTCGTATTCTCATAAACATAGTGAAAATAGGAAACAGAATATGGGGCAGTGAGCAATGCAGTATTATGTCAACATTACACAGCCTTGCTTTAACAAGCATCTCAGAGTACCCCACTGGAGATGCTAACTTTGCAGTTGTATCTAAGCATCTGCCCCTGAGAAACAGGCAAGGGTGTATATCAAGGCATCCAAAGCTGATAAAGTAAAACACATTGAAAAAAACACATTCTGCATATTAGAACAAGAGGTATAGTTTAAGTTTAAAAAAAAATATATATATATAACTTCCAAGGTTTCAGTTTTGTTTGATGGTTTTCTCCCCTCCTTCCTTGCAGATATTTCTCTTCTGGTTTTCACCTAACTGCACTAAATACAAGGCAGCATCTGGACAGGACAACTTAATGGAAAGGCAACAAAAACATCACTTCTCCATGAATGTCAACAGCTGATAATGCTACCCAGTCAGCCTAGAGAACACACTGCAGTCTTTCCTCCAGAGACTTTTCCTTACCTTTTCAAACACCTTTGTCAACTTCCACATTTGAAACCACAGCCTTGCTAATCAGCGCTATATATACTAATTGTCATAGTCTATTTCAACACCTTAAACATATTCTATTACTAAAACCTTAAGATATCACAAAGGATTATCCCAAATGGTAGGTGACTAATTTGCACGAAGTTTACAACCTTGATTATCTCAAACTCTTTGGGACCAATGAACACATTTAGATAATCAGGATTTCAGGTACTCAATGTTTGTTTCAGCACAGTTAATGGATGTTTTGTAAACAAAGTCTGAAATAATTAAGGTTCAAGTAATCGGAATTATTCTGTATACACAAAAATCTTTAGATTGTTTTCCTTCTTTCTCTACAGACCCTGGAATCAAAATCTTATGCTTTCAGGAGTTCTGTACTAAAAGTTGCACTTACAGTAAATATATCGAGTTTAAATGACTGTGTAAGATTTAATATATAATAGGATACATATGCATTTCAGTTCTCGCACTAGTTAATAGGCCAACTGGGCTCCAAAGTTTCACACAAACTAAAAAGCCAATACAGTAAGTGTGGTTTGAATCCTTTTTAAGGGAAAGGACTATTTATGAATCATCTTCAGTGTAAATAATAGTTTCCAACATTCCCAATAAACAATTATACTTCAATTCTTATTCTTAGTTCCAAAGACGAGGCTTCCAGAAAAAGTGAAAAAAAAGAATCAAGCTTCTAATGTTGGCTACAATTACTATTAATTCAATGTTATCTCTACTGGAGAACCTTACACATTGCTCCCCTAATACAGCAAGTTACCTCAGCACTGATACTGGCTTGCTTAGCTTGTGGTACAACCAATGAAGAACCCAAAGTGCACAAAACCAGGTTCAAGTTCAGCCAACAGCTAGCACCACGCAGCTGCTCATTCACTCCCCCAGTTGGGATAGGGGAGAGAATCAAAGAAGTGAGAAAACTCATGCGTTGAGATAAAGACAGTTTAATACAGTAAAGCAAAAGCCACACACTAGGCAAGGCAAAACTAGGAATTCATTCATTGCTCCCTATCAGCAGGCAGGTGTTCAGCCAACTCCAAGGAAGCAGGGCTCTCACAGTTACTTGGGAAGACAAAATGCCGTCACTTGAAGTGTGGCTCCCTTCCTCCTCCTTCTCCAGCTTTATAAAGTGACCATAACATCATATGTACTGAGCACAACATCATATGGTATGGAATATCCCTTTGGTCAGTGAGGTCAGCCGTCCTGGCTGTGTCTTCTCCCAACTTCTTGTGCATTCCCAACCTACTCACTAGTGGGGTGGTGTGAGGGGCAGAAAAGGCCTTTCCTGCTTAGCAACAACAAAAAACACCAGTGCACTATCATCACTTTCAGCCCAAATCCAAAACATAGCACTATACCAGCTGCTAGTAAGAAAACTAACTCCATCCCAACTGAAACTGCTAATGCTAGCATGATGATACAGGACATGAACCAATGGTTTACAGAGATATGGCATACTTCAGATTTCTTATGTCATTTATATTCTAGTTTGAGGTCTATCAGTGCTAAGAAACAAAATAGCAACATGCTTCTTGTGGTGTGTGGTGAGAATTTTGGAGCTTATTTTAACTTTCGATGAAATCTGTGTGAATCCCTGCATTCATCAATGAGGGAAAAAAGAATTTGCCTGAGCAAATAATTCAAAAAGATACGCTTTTTGCATATATATTGTACACACATATACACACACGTATGTGTGTGATTTGTTTTTTTTTTAAAATACCATTATGGTAAGCCATCTGTATTGCTGATCAAGGAAAGCAAAGCTCAGTGTCACCTTCTTATTTGTGAACTCTGTCAACAAAAAACGAAATTGGCTTTTGATGAATTTCATAACAAAATTCCCATCCGCTTGAGTTAGGTGAGATTAAGATGACACCATACCATTTTTGGTTTTGAGAAGATACCCTAAATATACATTGATTCTCTTTGCAGTAGACAAATCGATTACCTCTCTTTCCCATCCCCCCTCCTCTACCAAAAAAGGATTTGAAAAAAGGAGAGCTCTATGAAAATAAAGTATAGAAGGAAGAAAATAATCTTTCTTTCTGCATTATTTTCTGTAGAAGATATCTAATGGTGATGTGACAGGACTGGAAACACTTAAAAGCTTACTAGTGTGTTCAGTTATGTTAAGACCACTGAGCTTTAGCATCTTCAATTCAAGAACTCTTAGAGGAAAAAAAAAATTAAAGAAATCATAGTGACCATAAGCTTGGCTACAGAACAAAAAGATTGACACTGTCTGACCAAGCAAAGACTCCATTTTCTATATGGTAAGAATAGCCATGGAGCAGGCAGGCAGGCAAAATGATTGGACTGAGGATCAGTAATTTGGTGAAGGAAGAATCTGTATTTGCACTAAGAGGCAAGTTCCCCCTTTCTGACCAGAAGACCATAGGAACTGCAGATTCCCATACATTTGAAAGAAATCGTCCTCTTAACTGTCTCTCTACCGTATGACTGGAGAAACAGAGACCTTCCCTGTACTCTCCAGTCTCCAGACCACTAGTAAATATGTAGTCCTCAGAGAAACTACTTTCTTCGACATAATACCAAATCATTAATCAGCATCATCCAAGCTCTCAATTTTGAACACACTGAAGCGAAGGGGAAAAAAAAAATTAAGGGTGTAGTATGGGTCCTTCTGTTTGAATAAGCAGAGCAGCAAACAAGCAGATGGCAAAAGCAAAACATTACACAATGCTTTTCATCCAAACATGTAGAAGTGGTTAAACAAAAAGTTCATAATCACTATCTTCATTT
This sequence comes from Arenaria interpres, assembly GCA_013399435.1. Classification (NCBI taxonomy): domain Eukaryota; kingdom Metazoa; phylum Chordata; class Aves; order Charadriiformes; family Scolopacidae; genus Arenaria; species Arenaria interpres. Next base: position 102,797 of record VXAK01027980.1, on the reverse strand, counting down.
TAAAGGTTAATGCAAGCAATACATACAGAAATGAAAACACTTTCCCCAAGAGCCCAGTGGCAGAACTGAGAATAGAGGCAGCAAGAGAATACAAGTCTCTAGACTCCCTTCCCATTTCTGTTCAGAAATATACTGTTCATCCTTAGAAATAAACACTAAGTACTTGCTTGTTTCCTGCTTCTGCAAAATCTAAAGTTATTTTAAGACCATGTTAAATGCATCCTTCTCACACTAACTCTGCTATTAGTCTAAGTTTGATAAACAGAGAGTACAAATATTGAGTCAAAACATCAAGAATTATTTTTTCCCCAAACTGATTATAACAACATCACTAGCTTATATGTTATATCATTTAAATATATTTTCCAGTCATGTGGAGATATGCTTGGATAGGGTTTCTAAGCCACAAAACACATCTGTAATTCAAAAGAGCGTGGCACTCAGCAAGAGGATGCAAATGAGACCAAACAGAGCAACCCCGATAGAGAAACCTCATCCACCCACAAAGATGGGTTATGCATGTCGCATTTTCCAGCCTATTTCTCTTAAACATGTTTTGCACTTTCTGCTGCTAAAAATAACTGTTACATTAGGAAAGGAGCAGTGGCAGAAACCAGTGCTTGCTGGCAAACTGCTTTCTCCTCCCCACCCCCATTTGTTGGGGGGTTTTGAGCGGTTTTTTTCTTGGTGTGGTTTTTTTTTTTTTTAAGACAAACAATTTATCTGTAGCATTTCAGACGTGTATAGGTTACACACAGCTGTTAAACAGTCACTCTAAAGATGAAATAAGCTGAGAATATTATTTATATTTTTCTTCTAATTCTAATCAGCTCAGTTCTGGTTTTACTGACACCCACGTTACTCAAGTGGCTCAAAGAAATCTCCCCACTGCAAAACCAGTGCAATAGTACATCACGACTTTAAAAACACATGCAATATGTGCATGCACCTAGGACACATTTATTCATCAGTGTGTTTAAGGGAACATACATTTATTGTGCAAGTTACAGCACTGGAAAAGCAATGCAACAACTAATCTCCCTTCCATCATAAAAAGAGGTACCATCTTAACACCACCAGGTTTTGCTTTACCTCTCATGACACGATGACAAAAATAAAGAGGACATTGAAGTAGAGCCGCATGTTAAAAAAGCTCTTTAAAAATATTTAACCCTCACTACATAGAGGTTAAACACTATTACTCCTCCAGAATTTTTCACACTAGTTGATCGTGTCTAGTCCAAGCACCACTCCCAAAATTAGTAAGATAGGTCTCATTCATTATTAATGCCACAACCCTGAATAATCCTTAACAGACACATTTGATCTGCTTAGTAAAGTACACTAGAGTTGTTACTGTTCATTAGAAGAAAGGACACATATGTATATACTTCTTCAGATTATGTACCTTATTTAATGTTTCCATAAAAAGCCAATATAAAAGTTATCATATATCAACATATTCATATGTATTGAAATAATAAACACTATTTTAAGCAAAAGTCACCAAATAGTGCCACCTGCTGTAAACTATCTAATACTGCCCGTCAGCCACCAGTCCCTGTTCACCATTACCTGAACAGAATAAAATATTACACAGCCAAACCCCTGCATTCAAATGAGAGACTAAAGAGCTATACAGAGAAGTAAGGAACAAAGAAACAAGCAAACATCATTTAACAGAGCTCTGCTGGAATCAGAGGGATATAAATAGTCTATTTTTCCCGTGTCTATCTGCTTTTGTAGTGCCTCCTGGTTCACTGAATAGGCACCAATCTGCCTAAGAAAGTCCTTATATGAACATTGATACATACACTTATGTGTAAATGCCTTTAGGAGTGCAATTTATGAACAGCTCATTAATAAGGGTACTATGTTACTACTGAGATTCTAACAAGAACCTCTTATAGGTTCCAGATTAAAGGTTTTGCAGTTGAAGAAACAGCAAAAAATTGCCCAGGCACAGCCTGTCTATCTCAGAAATCAACAGCAAAACTCTCAAGATGCTTCTAAAGGACTTAAAAACAACCAAGATAAACCCCCACCATGAACTCTAAAATTGTCACGGTGGTATGGAGCCCTAATTTGAGCATTTGCATTCTGTGGTGATGAGAATAAGACAAATAATTACATGAAGCATTTTAAAAAATTATCTGCAGATCACACCTACAGTCTGCCCAAAAGACAACATAATTCAGGTTTTTTTAAGTAGCCCCAGCTCAGGCGAGAGACAGAATGATATTCTCAAAGCAATTGCTGTGAAAAAATCTTCCTATTATTTTCACAGGATCCCAAGCAACAGACACAACAATTCATTAACGAAAACATGAGCCAGTATGGTTTAAGTCACACACTGAGTCAAAGTGAAGTTTCTTCACATCAGTGGCCAATACAGGCCACTTCAGACATAACTGAAATGAGCTTAATATATTGAAACTACCTGTTTCATTCCACATGTGGATAGAATTAACTTTCTACTCTTTCATAAGTGTCTTAAACTCTCTAAGTTGACCAAATAGATCAGGCTGAGATGCCATCTAATCACAACAGAGAAGCCCTCACAGCACTTACATTCACAACTTGGATCCTCTACCTGGGGTCAAATGTTTCTTCTCCATGAAGCTTGGCAATGTGCTGCATGACATCTGATTGCCACCTGTACGTACCTCAGAGGTGACTGAAGTTCCTCAATACGAGCATGTCAGCCTGGTAGTTAATGAAATGCCTTGTGAATGATATGAGTGAAAATGAATGAAAATGCTATATAAATGTAAATCATTGTTATTAACAAAACTGAGGATATTTTTGTGCTACTTCCATTGCTAATTTTTCACTCACATTTCTACATGACTTTGAATTTTGTAAAAATAGGTTAATTAAGTGCTGATTGATTTGTATTTTCTAAAACATGATGAAATTATAGCTTAAAGTGTCATGTCACAGGTAAAACTATTAAAAACCACAGCAGCAATGACAGTAATGAAAAAGTATCCATATTAATTACTTGTGCATTTATCATGTAGCTTTTTATATATATAAAAAGACACTGCTTTTCTGTGTTATGAAATAACTTCACTCAAAAAGATAGATCAGCTGAAAGTACTGGAGGGCCAGATTCTCGTACATCCCTAAGGAGCCTTTCATGCTGCCTCGCTGTGCAAAGGAACTTTAAATCAGGTAGATACTGAACTGAAGGCTGTTACAATATCCCCTGCACAGTTATTCATATTCTGAATAACTAAGCTCTAAGCTCTTCTATCTTTTCACTAGGTGAGATCTAAGCCTTCAGGCTTTCCATGTCTTTGCACTCTCCGCAAGCCCTACTCCTGTGACTGAGTATAAAACTTCCTGCTGTCAAAACAAAACTTTGTGTTTGCACAGAAATTCACCATTCCACCAACCTTCAAAAATCTTCATGTGCTGTAATTCCAGGTAAACTATTTCCTTTGAAACTAATCCAATGAAAAGGCTGCATTGCTCGCTCTTTACATTCAGTACTAGACTGTTCCAGAGCACTCATGTTTGTTAACACTCGGCACTGATCAGCTGCTTGCATTTAAGGTGATACAAATATTTTATACACATTAATGAATTAAAACTGACAACATCCTTGTTAAATCAGAAAATTTTATTATCTTATTATAGATGGATAAACTGAGGCACTAAGACAATAATAGCAGCATTCTTAACCTTGCTTGAGTAATAGGAAGTGTACAAAGCCAAATTCATGTATTTGAGAAAACAGCTGCCTTTAAGAAGGGACTGAGCACATGGCTTCCCAGTTCAGGAACCGATTAAAGTTCCTAAATCCAGTGCTGCCAAGAAATCCCAAATTTGAATATTCTGTCTGAAGCATCAATGAAACAAAAAAAAAAATATAAGAAATAGCCAAATAAAACAGAATTCCAAAATTCCAGCTCTCAGGTCATCTTGGAAAGTCAAACACCAAGTTTTATCTATATTTTTGCCAGCACTAGTGACCCATGAATCACACACTGCTGTAGCCAAAGAGGCCTTACTTGACAATTATCACAGCCTACCACGTTCTGAGGAGTGCTAAAAGGTAATATAATGCAATCAATAGAAATTTGCAAGATAGACCACTAGTTGTACATGAGCATATAATACATGATTATGTATAACTACATACATGTGTGCACACAAACCCAACAGAGAAGCCAACTGTGTACTCCTCCCGCTCAGCGTGCGGGCTGACAGGGCTGCAGTGGATATGCCTTGCCTCAGCTTCATACAACAAATACAGAATCCCACTCCTTAAAACTTTTGCTCGGTGTCTCACTCCCAGGATAAGAGTTTATTGGCACCTTCATTTTCACACTGAAATCATCTCCACACACCCACATAGAAAACAACATGGTTGCTTTCTACAGTGTGTACAAGGGAGTATGGATGCATTGAAAACAGTGTTACTTAATTGGAAAAGCCAAGTAGACTAAATCTGCAGGTTGGACTGAAGGTAAACAAATTCTCACTACACTGGGCAACTAGATCTCAGGGAAGCAGTTCCCAATTACAGTTATTTTTCCAACCACCATTCAAACAAAAATACTAGTGGCAGAAGTCAGTAGGGGTCTCTCCAACCCCCAAAGTTGAAAGAAAAATTGACAGACTGACCCCTTTTTACAAAAGTATGCCAGATACTTCCAGGACTGAGAACAAGAAAAATCTCTGCTAAAATTTCTGAATAGTTTTACTAAGGCACCATCCATCATAGCATAAGACATACTCCTAAGTCCTTTATCAGCACAGACAGCAGAGACCTAAAATCTTTACAGCTACATGTAATCCATATTGCCACCATCTCTGCACCACTTCCAAGAATATCCATTCACATCAAGAATTAAATACAACAGACTACTAGATGCTACCTAAGAAAGGCTTTAGGATTGATCCTATGTTATATATTTATCTACAACCTGGCAATAAAGCTGGCTCTGAGATGTTTGCATCCACATGTATCTAATGTGGCCTTTTAAAGAGCAAACCTAAAACGAAACTAGCTTACTGTTTCTTCTCATTAGAATTACACTTATGAATCCTGTACATGAGGATGTTACTGGCAGCCTACAGAAGCATGGAGAGGACACACTTTTCCCAGTCATTACATAGTTTCAATTCTGTGTAAAAGTAACAGGAAGAAAACATCTTCCTCTGAACCAATAGAAACTGTAAGCAGCTCAAGAAGGAACATGGGTACCAATGGTTTTAATGACAGTACACGCTGCTGATGCATATTCCTCTTATGGCTACCATTTAACTTATCACCAGCTTTCCGGCTGAAACATTCTTTATACAGATTTGATTCGCATGGGCTGCTGCAGAGCTGGTTGTGAGTTTGACTTTGGGTGTAGGGAGTTTTTGTTCCTTTGGGTTTTTTGTGGGTAGGTTTGGGGTTTTTTTAGTTGTGTGTGTTTCTGTTGGGTTTTTTGGGTGTCTTTTTTTGCCTGTTCTTGGTTTTATAGCGCTAGAATCCAGAGTATCATCTATTAAGTTCATTAACACATCCATTGTCACTACAGGGTCACTGATCTATCCAGTCTGCTTTCTATGTCTTATACACATATTATGTATATATATTTAATGACATATTTAATGTCTTTATAAAGTAGTCATATCATGTCATATGGAAACTGCATATTCTATATGTATATATACATGTTCTGTGGATTCCTCTCAACTGTCCACTGTACAGCTGCTTGAAATTAATAGCCAGCTAGTTGGTGGAGCAACCAGAAAATCCTTCCCTATACTATGTTATTCATTCAGCAGTCTGCTTATGAGAAAAGAGTGGTTATGGAGCATGCTCCTTTTTTGAGCACCCACTGCTACAATATGTCCATGGTCTAACCTTGCAGGTAACATTAAAGGCAACCAGCAGGCTGAAATAATTGAAGCCTTCAATTAGTGAGCTGCCTCCAGATTTCTGATGGCAGGAAGCACAGTCTTTGTCACAAGATCTGCCTGTTTGATTTGTTTGTGGCTGAGCTTCCTTCTCTCAGTGCTAAGGTGTCATGTGAAAATAAATTTGAAATCCTGTAAATTTACAGTTGAGTAATTGACAGCAAAGGTGCACCATCAACTGCAGTAAATTAACCATTTAAGCCATAAATCACATTTATGATTTGCACTGTAAATGTAATTGTTAAAAATGTTCATCTTAACAGTAAATAGCAGTTCAAAGAAATCCATTTAATAATGACAGATTGTTTCCAGCTAGAAATACAGTGTAAGAACAGTTTATTTTAATTGCCAACTCATATTCAGTTGGTACAGATCAGTATCTCAGAGTATGGTCTAAAAACCACAAATGGACTGTTTATTTTTACTTTTCTGTTACAACAGCGACACTTACTGAACACTGATGAATGCTTTTATGTGATTCAAAGGAACTCATTTTACGTAATATAAGTAGTTTGATTCCTGACTCTTTACAAAGTAGCATGAGAAGATGTACTTAAACAGCTGCTTATCAGAAAGGCAAAAGAAAAATAATAGGAATGAAGCAGGAAGTCAGTTTCCTAAAAAAACAAAAACAAACCATACATATGTGTTTTACAAATACAAAGATTTGTGTGTAACTTGCATTATTCTATACTTCTCCAAACTACACTTGGAAAACAATTTATAAGATTATGAACTGGAAGAATTAACACCCCACCAAATATGAGTTATAAAGCCTACTAGTAAACATGTTTTAAGAAATTGGATATGGGGTGATGAGTTCCTGTACTGGAAAAGAAGGTAGCTCAAATTTTTAAATATTGCAGCTGAATTCACATCACCACACTGCTGCCCTGCTCCCTGGCCAGGGCTTTGAGTAGTAGTGCTGGGCACAAACATAATATTTTGGTCTTTTAGATGTCCATTTCCTACCATGTCCTTTTTCCCCTATATCCTCCCTATCCCTCTGGTACTCTTATCTTGACTCTTTTCTTCCTCTTCTCATTTCAATTTATTTTCTCACCCTTCACCTTTCCCAATGCCAAATTTTCTCACATAACACTTATCTCAACTTTTACTTCACTTTTCCTCCTCTCAAACACATCAACTCCTTTTTCTTCGTATTTTCTTCATGTTTTCCATGCAACAAGGTTTGTGTATCCCCTGAAAATAGCGATCCACATAGAGATCACGCTCCTCTGCTCAGCAGAATGCCCCAGAAAATACACAGGGATGTCATAAGGCTCAAATCCAATACACCAGCAATGGATACAGCTCCTCACTAGTACATTGTCTACAGACACATATGAGAAACACTCCTTGGAAAAAACGTTAGCGCATCTTAAAGGTAAAAGTGTATAGATGCACATATGAGAAGTTATGACTAATATATCTACATTACCTTTGAATTACTAACCATCTTTGGTATTCTCCCTCTTTGCCTAAGAGTTAGCAACAAGGAAAATTATATTCACCTTGTGTTCAATACAAAACAGAATTTGAAAATGCAGATTATGTTTTCTGTTTGGATAGACGTTAACTCAGACATACCACAAAATCTCGGGCCTCACTGCTTTAATAAGAAGCCAAAACTACTCCAGCTACCACAGGTGGAAATTCAGCTATTGGCAGCTGGTATTAAAGACAGCCAGAGAGATGGCAAGCCGGAATTTGCCTGCTGTAGTAAAGCCAGTGGTGTTTTTTTACGGTTTAAACTCCCTACTCCAGAAAACACTGACAGCTAGCAACTGTAGATATTATGAGGAGAAACAGCCCATGTGAATATGCCTAAATTAGCAAAAAAGGTAGGAAAACTAGGGGGGGTTTGCTTGTTTTGGTTTCAGGGAGGGTGTGTGTGGTTTTGTTTTTAAAGCGCAACGATATTTTAAGTAGTGTCCAAGGACCTTTTAGAAGCACTCTCTTTCCAACAAACTCCATGGAGAAATGTGGGGTTTTCTTCTGCTTTAAAAGTGGTGTAATTTTTTTAGAAAGCATGCATATACCTTTTGATGTCATGTTTTAAGTTCACGGTAGTCCTAAAAGATGGAGCAGTGGATTCAGGATATTGCAAATTAAGCTAACATTTCCTGGCTTTGCTCTGTCTTCCTGCCTATTTTGTGACTGTGATAATGCTAATACCAAATAAAACAGACAGACAAAAAAAATGGCTCCAAACATTAGTTGTACTTTAGAAGGAAATCCAGTACCTGTTAAAAAGAAAAGTCTAAATTTGTATAAATTATAGTTTAAAAAACCATAACTATCATGGGACTTGCACTAGAAATTGCAAGACTTGGTAACACGGACATACCCATCCCTTCTCAGCCAGACAGAGGAGGTATTCAGAGATCTTTTGTGAGAACATTGCACCGCCACATTCCCTCTACCACGCTAAGGAGGATCTGGCACCAGTGGCAATGTCCACCTTTGGAAGAAAAGCTATCCATCAGCTAGGCTGCTTCAGGCTCACTTGCAGCCTCTCTTACCGTGCACATGAAATGAAATCCCATTAGACTGCAGTGCCCAAATTCACAGCCGAACTTACTGTAAAGTTTAACCCCTGCATGCAAAGCATCCACAACATTGAGTTGAATCATTATTCTGTGATTAAGTTACATCATTATTGTATAATATTTACTTCCCATTTCACAAGTCAAGAGTAGTTTCAGGAGAACATTCTCACCAGAATCTTATAAAGTGCAATTTGGGGACAGGAGAGAGATTAAAAGCAAAACCAGTTTTTGCCAGAGTAGTACAGTTTTATCTCACGGAATCCGAACTGCTTCTCTGGATTTGCCCATGGTATTTTACCTTACAGAAATCAAAATCAAAACCAAGATATCCAAGTGTATTCTCTCCCCAGAGGGCATTTAAGCTGATGTTTTATATATTACAGGACCCTTCTCATTCCAAAAGGATATTTGAAGTGCTAGGTCTGATCTATAAAACTGAGGCATATTTTAGCACAAGCTTCATTCTAATATTCTTCAGGGTCCCCTTTGTTACAGTAATCCTAATTACTTTCAGTTTGAGGCATAAGACATTGACTAAAGAAGCGGCACCTTTCGGTGAGTGTGTTGTACACTGGAAGCATAAAATTATCTCATGCTTTCTTCAGTTTATAACACCTCCTAAGAAGAAATGAAATGTTCCACCTTCTAGCAAAAAATTACAAACCCGCTTCAACTGCTAAATTTTTTTGTTTTATAAAATGTTAATACAGGTAAAAACAGCAATCAGAACTGCATCTTCATATCAACCAGCACATAAGCAAATTCTGGCAAAACTCTATAGTACAAGCAGATTTTTCAAGTGTATAGGACGCTAATGTTGGCATTTGTGCAACACATCACCCCTTTTTTTCTATAGACATTTGGCGCATCATTCACATTTTTATGATATTTATATGGTCCTCATAAGCACATCTGAAACAGATGATCCATTTAATTTGCTTAGCTTCACTCCAGCCAAGTAAGGCATTGCTAATATTGCAAGCAGAGGAACAGAAACATTAACATCCTGAAAATACTCTCAATAACTTTACTAGAGGAAAGATGTGACAGCACAAGGAATTCCATCTAGGTGTCCTATGTGCTAGATTATTCTGCCAACCTGAATCACTCCTTGTCCTGCCCTGGTGCCTTCCCTGCATGCCTGAACTGCAGTACAAAAGCCTTCTCATCTAAGGCTGAGCAACTGGAAGTAGACACACCTGGTTGAACCAGGTCACAGGACAGTGGAAGTACCATGGTGGTAGATGCTGCCAGTGAACATGTCCTGCAATGAGATCCTTTTCATTTTAGCGTTCTCTAGAAAGCTCTTAGTTGGCATAGAAGTACATTCTCACACTCCTCTACAATTAGCATCTCACAGGTCAGACTGCAAGTATATGAGATACTGATGCCACACAGCAGGGAAGAAGGGGGCAACTGAACCATATACTTTAAAAATGAGACTAACAGTTCTGATCGTGGATTTCTTCAGTTGTGGCACCAATTCTCTTCTAACGTAGGCTTGGCCAGAGCCTAGCAGAGTGAGGTTCCAGCTGCCTCCCTACTACTACACAAATAATCAAGTAAATAACTCTTCATGGGATAAACCCCATCTGGACATAAATGGATATATAAGCCTTAAACAAAAACCCACCACCCAAAAAAAAAAAAAAAGAGTTTTTTTAAAACTCACTAACCTTAATTACCACACAGCTCTGGTACAGCAGTTAGCAACTTGTACATCCTTAAGTACCCCAAAGCCACTCTGAAGCTCTAATTTAAAAGCCAGGCACATGTAAAGGAGCTCAGCTCTTTGATGAAAGCTTGTAACATCCTGCAGCAACAACAGGATGACTGTAGACCAGGATGTCTGCATGTTACAGTTGCACTACAGGCCAGATCTAAAACCCCTTTAAGCTGGAGCAAAATACTCTGGTTATAAGTGTATAGGTTGGGGTGTTCGGTTTTCTTTTTTTTCAAGAAATAATGTCACGATTCTCAGTTCTGCATGTAATGCCTATTACTCAATCACATAGTTTCAAAACATTGAAAAGATGACTGATTCTGGCTCTAGACAGACTTTTTCCTTCCCTGCCAAAGAACTGATCCATTTTTCTTTAGTTTGGAGAAGGAGAGTCAAAGTATTTATCAGAGTAATAGGAAAGGATTACACATGTAGATGGATTTGCAAAGCGTCAATCCCAGCAGGCTTCCGAAATTAAAAGAGCCGAATGCACGGGGAGTGATATACTTTACAATAAGGGAAATGTCAAGCTGTGGAAAAACTATTCCAGAAGGTAGCTGTGAGTCAAGTACAGAGTTCACTTCTCTTGTCACTCGATCCTCTCCTTAGAATTAAGAACTGAACTTACCATTTTGAAACATGTAGAGTAGCAGCTGTAAAAATCCACCACAAGAACGTTCATATTAGGAGATTTTTCTGCCTTTACACAAGTTTAAGGGATTGTCAGAGGTCAGAGAGAATTGAACATCCCTGCTGAGTCACTTCTATGAACGACATGCTGTGGAATGGTGTAGGTGTACTTACTCTTCATGGCTACTGAGACAGGACCAAAAAAACCAAAAAAGGAGGGAGGCAACAAAAAAAAAAAAAAAGAAAAGACTTGCTCAATATTGACTCTTGTTAGGCCTCAGTAACAGGGACCGATACCAATTTTTAACAGATAAACAAGGATTTTCTGCTTAAGAAAAAAATATATTCAAAGATCTTACCACTACTCCTCACACAATTAATTATGGCATTTAAGACAAAGCAGACGTGGCAGATTGCTCATCATTAGGTTAACCTTGTCTTACAGAACAGAAAATGATTTTTTTTTTTCATCTTTTTTTGAAGCTGAGAATCGAGACACTTGCAAATCTCCAAATACTCTTTAATGAAAAATACAACTACTTCTTGGCAGACACCGAGTGACACATACAGCAGTTCCCCCCTCCCTATCTATCTATTATTGCTTCTCTATCTCCATAGGTGAGAACTGCCTTCCCCGGGAAGCAGCCAATACACTGTTATTTCCTGGCAGGGGGCAGACTAATGAATCAGAGTAGGAGCACAGCTCCCATTTAAATGCAAGATTGGATTGAATACCTTCCCAAGCTACTGGAAATGCAGTGTTTTTGTTTAGGAGGCTAACAGAACTTACTCTGTAGCAGCTTTTAAAATTCTATTACTGTTAATGCATACAAAGTTATGTTACATTTGAAACATGTTAGGGAAAGGCCTGTCAGTAGAACAATGTTAAGGCCCCAGTGTAAAGTAAATCAATCTGTTTTGTAAAAAAATAAATAAAAATAAGTACCCTGTTACCTCCCTGTAGAGCATTTATATCTGAGGTTGGTGCTAGAAGTAAAAGAACTATTGAATTACATTGAGCTACATTTCCCACATTTAAAAGACAGCTGCCTCCTGGTCCTTCCTTAACAGAAAGGCATATACGCCACCATTAAAACTCCATTGTGACATACCTCTTCATTTGGATATTTAAAAAGCAAAAGTATATGAATAAGTTCATCTCCATTCAGGAAACTGCTTAAGCACATAAGTACCAATTCCAAGTTACCTAATCCTCACAGCTCCTCACCACGGTCGGTACAGTTACCTATCACTTGCCCATGAGTTTTCTGCTGTGATTTTTACTTTCAGTATTTATCAGTCATAAAACTTTGGACTATATACCTCACTTTTCACCACAGTTCACAATGAAATGTAATTACAGCTGTACATCAGATTTAGTGCAAAGAGCCTGCTTAAGTAGGGCTGCAAGAAAATTCACACAATGTTTTTCTGCAGACATTCTTAGAACAAAAATAGCTTTTGTAAGTGTTAATTAGAAGCCTAATCAGAAACAAATCAGGTAAATAATAAATACTTTCCATGGCATTCTATTGTTGCTTGCAACAAATTAACACGATGTTGCTTCACAACATTATCATGAAGAGAATATCATGGAAATTCAGCAGATAATTGAGTCTTCCTGATTTCATAAAGGAGTCCAAGAAAACGTGACTCACAGGAGATCAGGTCAAAGTGTGAGCAGACCCCAGAAGTAGCTATCCAAAAATCACTATGACCTTAAACTGCAGGGTCCCACCACCTCTTGGGCAAACATCCAATTCAACTGCAGAGAAGAACTGATAAAAACGGATTCATGCCCTCAACAGTGTTACCGCTGGCACAGAGGAGGAAGCAAAAAAACCTGCCCCTGGTAGAAGGAGAGCAACTCTGTCCCTTTTGGGCCAGGCTACACAGATTCTTCTATATAGTGTGAGGCCACTGTCTGTGCTGTGCAACAAACATGTTTTTTTGGACATCTGATAAAAAAAAAATCCAAAGTAGGATTGCTGTACTTCTACATCTTAACCCCTTCACTAATGGACAAACCAGCTTAGGAAAACTGAAAAAAAATAGAAAGGTTTCATCACAGAGAGGAAAATTGATTTTATCACTGTCTGAAGTTAATGACCACTTGAGTCTGGTAGACAAAGAAGATGCATGAGGGTCTTACACAAAACCAAAGCAAAGTTACTACCAAATATTTTAATATCTCCAAACAAAAACAGTATAGAGTGACTTGCATAAGACAGGAGTAAAGCAGAAATGGGGTAAGAATTCTGTTAGGGGAATTAGCCATATCAAAGGTACTAGAAGGTTCTAAGAATTACTGTTTTCAGACAGAGATCATATAATTGCCTTTAATAGCAAAGTATACCTTTTTGTTTTTTAAAAATAGCAGAATAGTACCCTGTGAAGCCTGGAGGAACCCTTTAAGACAATTGATCTGTAGAAACTGCATTTCCAATCTAACCTAAGAACCAATGTCCGTGCCTTCAGGAGGAAATCGGCCTATGAGAGTATATCCTGGTGTTGTGTTGCTTTGAAGTGCCTGCTGGAGCATGCCATTTCTTTACTCTTCGTGTAGAGGTCTAGGGCCAGAGTTCACTCTGAGGTTACAGGTTTTTTCAGCCTGGCTAGAGATGGGTAATTACATGGGCTGCAAGCACGTGCCTGCTATGACAAGGGGTCACATTTCTTCTTTCTACTATTGCCCTGCACATGCTTTGCATGGGCACAATTTAGACTACGCACCATAGAGATGCAAGTGCACAAGACAGTATGTTTTTTAAAAAAATTGTATTTTTCCCTTAAACCAAGCTTATTACAGAGGAAAGTGACAAACCACTAAAGCAATTCACACGCTTTCTGTTCTGAGTGATCCCACAATGGTAACACAATCTGCATCCGGGTTATTGGATGTTTAAAGCCAGAGCTGTAATTAAATATCTGCTGCCTGGTGAGGCAGTACGTTTAACAAAAAAAATGTTCAGACTCAAGATCCGCACTAAAGCTGAAGTGCTTCTAGTAATTCTACCTTTGAGCAAGCTTTTAAAATTAAAATTAAATGAATTTACAACTTGTCATTATTCATAGACCTTATGGAGTGTATACTTTACTGCCTACAGAGACAGCTTCAATCATACTCAGCATTAAGTTGAATTAGTGTCCCAAAGTGCCTACTCCCCTCCTCCTTTTAGCAGGTCTCTGTTTAGGCACAAGGTCAAAAATGGAGATGAGCTGCATGCTGCTTTCAAGTCCCTCATCTGCCTATTAAGGGGGGATCTTGAGTTTTATGGCTGCAAGGGTTATGTCAGCCAACCATCATTAATTTAATTTATTAGGGGAAACAGTGAATGATATGATTGAAATAATGTATAGCTAAAGTTACTTCGACAATGCCCTGTTTGCTTATTATAGGCAAACCTGTTCTAGTCAGTACCTCTATCCTGGAAGACGTTTTTCCCTCTGGGTTCTCTTAAGATGCATGTGTGAGTTTTTTTTCTTATCTTCCTTGTGATCAAAACTTGCCATTCTTTTCTCCTAGAGAATCTCCCTCTGCATTCTGTTCCAAAGTGTCTCCCCTCAACCCTTCTTTTTCTTTGCCTCTATGCATCCTTAAGGGAACTTTGTACTTTACCAGCTTGTAGAAGTTTAATTCGTTTGCTCACATGAGATCTGGGAGGAAGTTAAAAACTTCAAGAGAAGCAATGTGACCCTACTGCAAGTCTGTGAAGTAGATTTTGTGCTCTTCCCAGAACTGGGGACCACAATATAACAACAGCCGCTTTTCTATCTAGATCATGCTTCTGATTCTAAGATTTGTTAGCAATAACATCAGCTTCACAAAAATACTCTTTCTGGCACTCTTCATGGCAGTTCATAAAGCTGGACAGTACATTTTTGTAGCATCCTTAACTTACTCATTAAACAATAAGTTGATAAAGATTATCAGGGAACCAACAGTTAAATCTGTGGATTACAAGTAATTAGTAAGTCTTAAAAATAATTGTTGCGCTAATTTTTTGTTTCCATTTTAAGGGAACCAGCAGAACAGACCCTTCCAAATGATGCACAGTAACATGTGCGTTAAGTATTTTAACATTCACTACCTTTCCAGCTATCTTTATCAATAGTGCCTGCCCTTTGACTGTTGCCTTGAGAGTCCTTTTTTGGTTCTGAATTTATAGAGGCAAGTTCTGATCACAATTCTTATTCGCTATTTAGCAGTAGGAATGAAAGTGCTAAACAAATTTAGGAATACATATGAAACACTCTCAGCATCACTATGTCATATTTCACCACTTGGCTACAACACACCGGCTTCAAGCTGTTTTCCAATCATCCTACTCTGCTAATTCAAACAGTCCAGCATTTCAGCCACCCTCTTTAGAGGGCTTCAGAACAAGATTGTTCAGTAATTACTTTCTGATCTAGATTCTACTTTGACATCTGAAATCATTTATCACCACTTTGCAATTAGCCCCAAGAACACAGTTGTTGTTCAGAATGATAATCCCAGCACACGGATACCATCTACGTACCATTTCTTTGACGGCCCTCCCGAGCACAGGTGTCATCACCTCAAAGAGACAGTTGCTGAATTAGACCATTAGAAGTCATTTCAGAAATAATCTCAACATTGTTGAATTTTCAACGTGGTTTAATTAATGACGGACATTCAAAGTAGCTTGTGTTTATATACTATGCTAGGATTGACTTATTTAATATTCTGTATATAAAGTGAATAATTTGGCGTAAACTTCCGTCACTGATGATAAACAGCTGGCTAACAGAAGGAGTTTTCTGACATGCAGAGTATTACATCTAGGCATCCAGAGCAAAGGATTAACAAAACATCGAGAATTCTTCAGTTTACACAGGTTTTTGAAAAACCTCAAATAAACTGTTTCAAAGTGGATGAACAACAAAGATATTTTAATCTTTTCCAGATGTTTTGCTCTAAGAAGCATCTGAGTTTCTTCTATATTAGAGTATTATTATTAACTGCATTAGGAGTAGCAAATTCCCCTGTGGGCAGAACTTACAAAAAGCAACCCTTACTGTAAGCCCATATGAAACCCACACATGCTCAACCTCTGACATTTTGTAGAAAAACCTCCTGAGGCTGTACTAGCTTTATTGCTACAACTGCAGAGTTCATAAAGCAATGTACATTACTTAAGATAATTCTAGTGCGTCGCAAACTTTGAGATAGATCCAATGATGATAGTTTTAAAAAGTGCCATCAGTTTATATGTTCACTTATGTTGATTCCAGAATCAGCAAAGCTGTAGTAGAGCTAGTACAACAGTGAAAGTTATCTTGAAATTTTCAACATGATCCAGATTGCAAGGTATGAATGTTACTAATATATCAAGGGGTATAAAAGGAACCACATATTCCAAGTAGATTCAATCGGACATTAGCAAAGCAAGTTATATTCCTTCAACTGTCCACTCATATTTTGGTGGAACACTCAAAACCTCCATCTCTTGTGTTAATCAAATCAGAAAATATTCAACAGAAGATACACAGCAATCTGGTGGTGTTATGATTTGTTAATGGTTTCTCAGTCACTAGGTTCCTAACCCCCATACTCCTGGCTGAGAATCAATTGACACCTTCATTCCTAAAGTCTGGTTGTACATTTTTTAACTGCTGAAACACTAATGCTTAGGTAGCATTAACACCTACCTTCGTAAAAAGAGCCTAGCAGCACTGAAATTTTAAACCTCAAGTAGTGTTTTTTTAACATGATAAAAACAACCTTGATCTCATTTGTCTCCGTTTGTCATTAGAGATTATTTTCACCTCCATCCCAAGTTTTTCTTTTTGGAAATAAATTGCAGAAGAAAAAACATTTTAGTCATTTTTATACTACACTCTTCTTCTCAAATCTAAAGACTCTTATAGTAAAATAACATGAGAGGCAAAAGATACACCTTTTTTTCCTCCCATTATTAGTTTGCTAAGACTCATCAAGAGGTGTGATTTAATCACCCACACAAAACACGTGTTATGTTCACCTTTTTGCCAGTATCTCCCAAGGGCTGGGGAACTCATATGTCAGTCAGTGACTATGGATGTGGTTAGATCAGCCAGACTTAACCTCTCCCAAGTATTTTTTGCCAGCTGGGCTCTTGGGATTTGTTTTGAAGGAGCCAACAGTATTATTATCTGAATTTGTTCAAAAATGAATATCCCATTCACTCACAGACAAAACTGTTAAGTAAGTTTTAGTGTCAAGACTGACACTAGTAATTTCATGATTTTTCAGTATGAATTGGATTGAGAAGGTATAGGAAAATGAACAAACATTTTAAGTAATGAAAAATATATAGCTAATAAAACAATTAGAACATTGGGAAGCAACAGGAACACAGTAATCTTATTTTAGGAACTGTATTTCTATATTAGTAACACAATCTTCACGCTTAACTATCCAAAACAAGCCTTTGACGAGCAAGAAACAGCTACATGTCAAACAATGCGTGGCCATGGCTATTTAACAGTGATTTACAACTTCGAAATGGCACATCATCACAGTTCTACTGATAAAAAAAAGCAGAGAGACTATAATTTCCTTTCACACACCCTTGCTTTGAGTGTTCTTCACTCTCCCTACCACTAAATCATATGAGAATCCCTCATGGTGCTTAAGCACACACAGTGTCCTCATTCTCATAAAACACATACTGAAGAAGTGAGCAGCTGGAACAATAAGGTACAGAGTAGAAACGTTTTCCTAAAGATTGTTTTTCTTAAATTAAGCATCTATTCCAAAGGATTGTAGTAACAAGAAGAGTGCTGCTCATGCAAGCACATTTCCAAAGAACCAGTAAGTCATAAGCAAAGTATTTTTACTGATTTCTGCTGCAGTCTAAACTTAACCAAGTTCACAATCAACAAAAAAACCAACCTCAAATTGCTGACAAAGTATGATCAATCTCATTTTGATGCCACATATGAGGCACAGGTGTTGGGGGATGGCTTTGATTGCAGGACCATACAGGCACAATATCAGGGCCTGGCTGCTACACTTTTTGCAGAAACTACTCTGTGAATGAACAGAGAATTTTATTTCTCCACTTTATTTCTCAGCTTCCTGTGACTCCTGACACAAGTCATAAATTCAGTGTCAAGAATAAACACTAATATTTTAATGGTACAGTCTTTTCTGCACTGAAGACTTGTCCTGGTCTAAGTTGCCTCAGTACTTCGAATTCTGGGACAGTCATTAGGGCAGAGCATAAACTTCAAGCAGAGGGGGAAACTCCACTGATCCCAGCCATGAGAGGCGGCAGCTTCGCCTGCGTGCACTTAGAAATATCAGAGTAGTGCAAATTCACATGCAGACGACATGAGGAATTTCTGTGGATTTTTCCCCTCTATTTGGACTTTTGTCCAAGTTACTCTTTCATGTCTAGGAAATACTTGAGTTCTGATCTGTTACTTCATAACACTTATTAGCAAATGATTAAACAGCATAAAAGAAATCTTTAAATGAAGTCATGACAAATCTATTAGGCTACGGCACACACATTAAGTCAACTAAATGGGGGAGGGGAGAATCAGCTTTGTTGGCAAACTGTCTCGGACATTTATTTTGAGAATTAATACAAGTCATTCAAACTAAAGACTGCAACATTATCACACAGTAAAATGTATGCATTATGCACCACTCTCAACTTTACCTCCTAGTACTATTAGCCTAAAAAGCAAACATGGTTTTTAAAACCACTTTATGGTGTGCCATGACAGCTGATTAATAACTGCAGTTGGAGAAGCTGAAAGCTTAGTAACCAAAACTGGAAAATTCAATCTCATTCCTATACAGAGGCTGGAGAAGTGTCAGGGGGAAATGAGCAATAGAACCATTAATAAAAAGCACTGAAATGGTTTCCTTAACAAGATCCCCTGCATATTTTAATTCTTCCATAGTCTACCTTCTCAAAAATTATTTTCAAATATGAAGGCATTTTATAAGGTAACTGTGATTCTCCAGCTGGTAGTGACAGAAGGTTTTAATGTACTCCTTGTAAGTGAACAGTGAAAATAAACATAAACTCAGAAATAAACACAGATATGGTGTTTTTCAAAGATACAAAGTGTATTGGAAATCAATAAGATGAGGGCAACTTACATGTTTATCACACTGCTGAAAATCTTCAAGTATTTTAATGGAAGTACAGAATATTTTGAAGAGAACAATACTTCTCTATAAACAAAGAAAAACTTGAAAGCCAACATTCTGAAGACACAAAACCTGTGTCCCCGATTTCATGAGAAAAATAATGATTATTACTAAGAACATAGAAGAATCAAAGATCTGAGTTAAATTTCCATTTCCAGAGTAATTGTTTCTCAGTTTTATCCATCCTTTTACCTTGTATTCATTTATGTCCCTTACCACTTCCTTGTAGCTTTAGGTAGTGCATATTACTTGTTCCATTCCTCTGACATAGCCTTTTAATACAGAACTTTTTCAAGTAAATTAGTCCTTGTTAAAACTTACGATTCTCACTTATAAGTGACCAGTAAATAAGGCCAAACAATCTTCCAATCAGAATTTTTGTGACTGGTCTACACCACACCTATGCCACAAAATGGCAATCAATTTGTATTCCTGGTCATCTAAAGAACGCAATAACATGATAAACAAAAACGTGTTTACTGAAAACCTCTGATGGTGTATGTGTCTAAGAGGCATAGCAATTGCAAGGAATAAGTAAGGAAGCAGAATTAAGTAAGGCATTTAAAATATTTTCCTAGGTTAGTTTTTGGGGTTTTTTCCACAAGGAACTAGAACATAATAGGCTTATTCTGTGGATTCTACACTTTAAAAAAATGTGTTCTTTCTTAATTAAACACAGAAAAATAAGAGTTAGGGGTGTGTGTGTATATATAAAGTTATACATATGTATTTGCAGAAGAACACATGAAACAAACATTAATTTCTGAATGTTAAGAATCCACAATATTTGCTTGTATTATCACTGTAGAGCCTCATAGAGTCACTGCAACCAGGACTCCCTGCAGTTACTCAGCAATTCATCAGTGCTTCAGGCCTCTACTCAGACAAATACAACACTGACCAGCCTGTTCAGAGCCTCTTCATCTGAAGGAATGCATAAACCACCATAATCTTGCTCAGAAGCCATTTGAAACCTACAGTGATCTTCCAGGTAGGAGTTTATGAAGGGAGGCACTTTGGGAAACTCCTACCCAGTGCAAAAAAGGGAGTGGACTTCTCATATAGGCATATGACACCGAGGGCCTCCCCATAACCTCACCTCTGCAGCTAAGTTAGCAACAGACTTCTGCAGAGTTGCAGCCTCACATCAGTTGGCCACATTGTGGAAGGCCAAGTGTGCACATCCTAAACACACACAGATTGCATTTACTTTGCACATTTGCACAACTTGAAAGGCCATTATTCTGTTCGCCATCGCCTTGAAGTTGTAAGTACTTTACTCTATTGCGATCGATTTAAATGGACAAGAAACAGCAGTGTAAATAATTCCTCTCTCTAACCTGTATGCACTTTCCTTCAAGTCAGATGCCACAACTCAGTCCAGCTTCAATTTTGAAGAGACTGTCCACATTCTGTGCAAGTTCACACTGAGCATAAGCTTCTGGAAAAAATCTAAAGGTAAGAAACAGAATAGTCTGCATCAGAATTAAACTGCAGTTTGTGTCAACCAGCAACAAATCAACTATAAACTGTGAGTGAAGACTGTTTTGCCCAGGACATTCTTGTAGGGAAATCCACCAAAAAAAGGCTGAGAAAAGGAGGCAAAAGGTAAAACTCACCATAAACAGTGACACACATAAATAAAAGCTTCGAACTGCTTAGCTTTACTTCATTTAGATCAGCACAAGTCAGGAGTAATTTAACTATAATCAACACAAATACAACCCAATGAAGTCTAGGTTTAAGCACAACTATTTCTGTCAAAGTCAGGTTGTGCACTGCGAAGAAGGTGCTAGAAAGTGAGAGGTAGCTTCAGTTCAGCAGTAGTTTTACACACGCCCTCCTCTGCCTGCTTTTCTTTAAAGATTTGCCCACACTTCCTGCCATATAGAAAAAGCTCTTTAAAAAAAGTCTCTGCCATCCTGATTTACCATCTATCTTCCAAATGTCATCTGGAAACAGATTGTCTTCTCCTTCCTCAAAAGTCTTAATTTCTCTCCCCTTGATACCATTTAACTTTATATCTGTATTATCTAACCACATAAAGTCTTTGAGATAGCATTTCCACAAAAGATGCTATAAAAATAAAGTGGCAGTATACTATATCATGCTAGATCACTGTCAGAGCTCTTATCCAAAGTTCACTATTCTACAGTGAACTATTTGTTCCCCAAGATAAACAATAAAGCAACTGAGGTATTCCTTGTTACCAGTTCAGCCTGGTGTGTATGCCCACAAAAAGCCCAGCTTATTGCTCCACTGTTCTATCCACAGCACTCAAGATGGGTTTTTGTGCTCTTGCGATGAAGGCACTGGACTGACGCTCAACAACAGCAGCATTTGCTCTCACTTTTTATATTCTATTGAAGGTTATTTACTTCTGCTTCAAGTTATGTCTACCACCTACTGTAAGGTGCTCCAGTCTCAGACAGAATTTCTATCCATCAAGATGACGTAGAAGATAAACTTTTCTCTTCAAAATAAGAGCACTAAAAATCACCTCTGACTGTCAGAAGGAAAACCTGAGTGAGATTTGGTAGCACTTTCTTTCATTTCATCACATAGCTTAGGAAATACTACTGAATGCAACCTTAAGCTATTCACGTTCTAAGATATTATCCCGTATCACTTCCTCAATACTTTCTAAGATATTCTCTCACTGTGTTGGCAATTGGTTTTACACGTTCCCAATTCTGCATCTTCCACACTCGTATCGCCTGGAGACATTACCTCTACTTGCCATGAAATGCTCCTGTTGGAGCTAACAAGCTGCAGTTCATAAAAACGAACTCAGTATAGCAGAGTAGAATTGGGTGGACACAGTTGATGACATCAAGTTTTTAATCTATAGCAAAATCAGAAAGTGTCAGGGTTTTTTCCTACTGTGTATGCTCTTTATTTAGCACCATCCAGAAGCTATAAGCATTATCTAATCTATAGATACCTTCTCATATCCTTTGAAAGTACGAGTCCAACTGCCATATGAGGTCACTGTTCAAAACTAATGCAAATGATCTAAGGCTTTTCAAAGGAGGGTACTACAATAATTTTTTCTTAATTGGCCAGCTACAAGATAGATCTAGATCTACATATCTGTTCTAAGATGACACAGAAAGCATCGTTTACTGGGCATCTACTTGCACCTCAGGAAACCCAAGTCCTCACTCAGGACCGCAGACACTGCTCAATAGAATAGGTTTTAGAATTAAAAAAAAACCCACGAAACAAAACCCAAGCCACCCCACACACCAGAAAAATCCAGCATCACTGAAACATAAGTCCAGAATGAGAAACAAAGAGAGAGAAGGCAAAGACATGTTTAGTGTCTTTGTGTACGAGTAAAATGGTTGAGAAAACCTGCTCATTCTTGCAACTTGGCTAAAGAACCAAGGGCTGCCTGCATTATAGTTCATTGTGCAACACAAAAAGGAATTAAAATGCATGATTCAAAGAAAGACTAGCAGCTGCAGACAAAGCATCCAAAACAACAATACACAAAAAGAGGGAAATAGCATTCAGAAGAGATTGTTTTGTGCTGGTTCTATCTATTTATGGTATACAAATAGCTATATTATTACTGTTTAGAGCTAAGAAAAGCAACATCAAGAAAATACAGTTGTGCCAAAAAAAGAACGCTCTCTGAGCTTTGTCAGCAGTGCTAGAAATATTTCACAAGAAAACTGGACTCAGACCTGAAAATATCTGAAAATACCAAAACAGATTACCTAGATACTGCTTGACTCAATGATTATGTTTGTTTCCAAAACTTTACCTTGTATTAGTAAAAAACAAGCACTTGCAAAAAAAAAAAATCTAAGCCACAGGTAAGCATTTCAATTAAACCAATAACGTTTTTTATCTGCCCAAAGGAAATTAAAGCATTTTTAAGTTTGATACAGCCAAATTTAAAAGGCTTATCTCTTGTGCTGTCACACAAATGGGCTATTGAGACCAGTAACATCTAAAAGCTCGCAGCAAGCATGAATGCTACACATGTACAGAAGGACAGAATGCTTTCCCCAAAATTAACTGACTACTGCAGAAATAAAGCCTGCATAACTCAAGGGAAAAATATAAGATTACATTCATAATTAGTATATCTATAGTACACTGTCTAAAAGTAATACGAAACAAGTACTCTTTTTTTGCAGAAATTTGGACCTGTTTTTTCAAACAAAGCACACACATTCATATCTCCAACTCTCAGCCAACAAAACTGTAACGCACCAAACCACTGAACACTCCTTGTTCACTGCTATGTCAGGAACACCATGAAGGCACTGGAGAAATGCCTACACCTTAGCAAAGCTGCAGCTGTTCATAAAGAGTACTTGCAGTGTGGCAGCAGGCAGAAATCTGTCAACATTCCTATAAGAAGCCTGCCCCTCTGGTCTTCAGTTGCTTGCTTTACTGTGACTTTGCTTGCCCTGCAAAGGGCATCCAAGCTAAACCACAGATTTTCAGAAGAGCACTGAGAAGGCTTTTCTACCCTTTGCTTTCCCAATACAAACCAATCACATAATTTCAGACTTAATTATTTAAGCCTACAATATGGTTACTCCTGTTCCTAATTCTGAAGCAAACTGATTCATTTTTAGCAGGCATAAACTTGACTACATGATTGATTTTATTTGCTTTCCATTTCACCCTTGATTGTATTCTTTGTAGAGGTACTTCATTTCCATTGGACAAGATTTGTTTCTGTTTTGCAAACTTCTCATGTCAGCTAATATCAGGAACACAAAGATACTTTTGTATATCGTGCTTCCTACTTGTCCTTCCTCCTGTTCGTAGCAGACAGAACGGATGTCATTGAAAATGACTTTGCAACTGAAAATGTTTCAGTTACTTCATGAATTCTTGCTCTTTGCCCATCAACCAAGTAGTGAGGTATCTGAAGGTATTTTTTACCCTGCTAGCTAGATAAATAGAAAGTAGTTTAATCATATTCATTACAGTAACTTTTTTTAAACGAGGAAGGTAATGTACAAATAACAGTTAAAAGTTTTGCAAGTAACAATATCACAATGCAACATTAGGATTACCATGCTCAAAAGTCTATCCAACACCTATCAAACATAGTAAGGGTTCCTAAAAGATCAGAGCTTTACCCTTACCAGGATATTTGGGTAGTCCAAACAAAGTTTTTTCTACCCATAGATAGAAATTTTTTTACATGCAATGTAAGTACAGAGGCTGTTCAGTCCGCATACACTGGCAAGTCAAAACGATCAATTGCTCCTGATTTCTCATCAGCTGTCACCATAATATACCTACTGATAACAATTCATCTACAGGACGCCAGCAATACCAATGTACTCCAGAAAGATTCTCCTCCTTCCCAAAATCAGGAAAAAGTAACACGGCCTTACACTTTATAGTGAATACCTTTTGAGGACTATCAGAAGTGTCTTATGATACTTGAGAAGGGAATATCCTTTTGCATGAAATTCTGTCAAAAACAGTTTATTCAAAAATGGCTGAAATATTTAAGGTGATAAAAGACAATTACATTCTCTTACATTAACCTCCACTCCCTATGATTTCCTGAAGTCATTCCTGCTTAACAGATGTCAAAAGGGATTGTCTATTTTACTAAGGCATACTATTTTGATTTATATACTTACTCAAAGATAATATAAAGTTTACCATGCCCACAAAAGCCTACTCTTATTATTTATACCCTATGGTTAAAAATTTATGTCTAGTCCCTGGTTTGGACCTCATGGTTTTCTAGTGCCTTGCTACAAACTAGTTTCATGTTTTTCTGCAAGTTCAGCATCCCATCTTTTCTTGCTGCAGAGATGGTTACAGAATGTCAGCAAGTTGTTACTAAACCTTCCTTCTATGAAGATTTCGAAATTCAGTCATTTCTCACTGTTGGGAGAAGTTTCCCATACCTCAAGTTATTTGTCCTGTGTCCTCTCTAACATCTCAGCTTTTCCAGCATTCCATTTCTAGTTAAACAAGGATTAATATGTTTGTATGGCCATTAAACTTAACTTAGCAATTAATTTTCAATTTTTTGAAGCTGGTTTGTTACTGTCATAGATGATTACAAGTAGAGACTCTCAGATGCTTTAACGTAATTTAGAACTCTTTACTGTTGAATTTTAGTGACCTGTATTACCTGTCTTAGCCCCCGACTACCAGTTTAATTTAGATCCAAGTTTAAGTCCTAAGCTTGGGACCACTTATTCTGGCCTGGATGTATTTTCATCCAGCTTGAAGGCAAAGAAGTTGTGGGCTTCTTTGTTTTGCCTTTTTTTTTTTTTCAAATGCTGCCTTATGAGCCTAGAGGAACACATTGAGAGTTATCACAAATGATTTGTCAGGTAAAAATCAAGAAAGTAAAGAGCAAGCACTAGTAAGTTTTGGAAGGATGAACACCCAAGTAAACTTTTGAATAAGACATTCTACTTAAACACCTTCCTCATCTT
>VXAK01027980.1:1025-77290 GCA_013399435.1 Arenaria interpres | reverse complement strand
TTTACACATACGGTAAGGTTCTGTCCAACACAAAAACTAACAACTTCTTCCATCTGAATGTGATTTTCTCCTTTGTATCCCTGATGAGTATAGATTTCTCTTTTCCCTGCTGGACTGTAGATTAGGATTTTACTGTGAAAGCTTCACTTCGTTTTATCTCACACATTATTACTGCACATGTGATAGCAGAAGTCCTGGAGTTTCCCGTGCCTCATCTAAGAGGGAGGCTGAAATAAAGATATAAATAATTCAGAAAAGGATCAGAAAGCAGCTAACGCAAGAGATTTCACAGAATGAATCCTACTAGAAACTCACTGCAATATAGTATACATTTATCATCGAAAAAGGTGCTGCTTCTGTTCAAATGAACACAACTTTAGATTTTATCCAAAGTATTTAAAATACAGTACAAATAATAATTGAAAGAGTTCAACAACATAGCCATCAAGATCTTACAGAGTTCGCACTCAAAGATAGATCTGAAAATTAATGCCATCAAAATTAAGTGGGGTTTTGTTCAGGCTCAAGTCTACTATGCGGCCTATGCAATTCTGCAAAAACACGCTACAAGTCTTAGAGAAAAGCCTCTTCTCTAAAACTTTTGTAAGCACTCACTTCTGCTTCAGCTCTTAAAGTAAAAAAGCCACCTGTATCAGAGTGAAAAATGATTAAATGCACACCTTCAAAGGGATCTGCAAACTTTATGTTGCAGACAACACCACAGTCATTTAAGTATCATGGCAGACTGCTCCACCATTAGTAACAATGCCAGAAACAACTTCACACCACTGTTTTACCTCTTTTTCTGCTGTAATGCAGGCCAAACACTGTTATGTTCATCAAGTGGCAACTACCAAGCCTTCATGAAAATGACAGAATTTAACTACTTCAGGACTAACCAGAATCAATAGAGGAAAAACATTGCTCACAGCAACGGTAAGAAATTTGATTTTGGCCCAAAAAGGAACATTAGTACCATGACTGCTGTGTTAACTGCCCAGATCCAGTCCAGTCTTTTCACCTTGATATATGGGATATGACTTAATCTTGTTTATTACAGCATGTTATTTGGGACACTTATCTGTTAGAGAGACAACTGACCACCCACCACTCAAAACAAACGATCCACACCATAGGTTGTATATCCTCCTCATCAGCAATTCTGTTTTTCCTTGTCATCTTCAGGCTCTTGATGATGACACACGATTTGTGGGCCTACTGGCCCAGATAGTAGTTAAATACAATATTTTTAAAAATAAATAAATAAATGATCACAAGTTACAAAGAGAATGAAGACTTGCCACCAACAAATCTTTCACTGTACTCAAAACAATACAAACTGCCTTAGATCATATCATTATGAAAGATGTATTTGCAGAGGTCTAAAACAATAAAGTAAAATGCAGAAAAGTATATTTCCTTCCACCAGATGACTTTTCCACATACTGAATATCTAATGTTATTTCTTAGATCTGCTCATAGAAAGAGACAATGCACATGGTTTTTGCCATGCTAGACAAGTAGCTCACAAAGTTTTCAAGTGGTTTGTAAGCACAAGGGGGTTTTTTGATTGCCCTGCTTTTGTTCAGTGAGGTATTTCTTATTTAAATAGGTGACTGAGGGACCGATTTAGAAGTCAGAAATATCCTTCACTGGCTGCTCCCCAGAGCTGAAAGAATAAGCGCAGCACTCCACTGCAGTGAGGGTCTCTATACTTCTGAGTTTGAGTTGTACATATCTGTTGCTGTACGTATCTGAAAAGCTTCTTGTCATCTTCATATTCAGAGCAGAATATTTTTCCATCTTTTTTGCATGTTGGTAGTTTCTTTTTGTTCTCAAGTTGTCTTCATTTCCAAAAGAAATATCCAGGGAAAGACCTCATGTCAGGCTTTTTATTCTATTAACCCCTCACAGAAATTAAAAAAAGTTTGTGTTTGGATAATCAGGTTCAGTTTGGAAAGGCACTTTTTGTATACCACATCATACAGTCTGCAACCAGTACAGATCAGGAATTGCTCCAGTGAAGACGGTAAGAGCACAGACATTTGGCATCAATAAACAGAAAGTCAAGACCCTCTTTTTGAACCATTTATCACTGCATATAAAAAGTCATATGCATTGTCCAAAATTTCATTAGGTAACACAGCTATATTAACAAGACATAAAAAGGTTTTGAAAATAAAAATCATGAAATACCATGTTGGAATCCAACACTTGAACTAGTTTAGTCTTGGAACCACTCAGATTTTAATCCTAATTACTTCTGTCAGAAGAAAACATCTGCAATTTCAGAACTGAAGCTCTGTACCTTCTTCGTTCTACAGAGCCTAAACACGTTTGTCAAAGCATCTTCTGGACAAACTGGTACTGTGTCAAACAGTACAAAAATCAGTGATGGTCAGAATTTCCACAACAGTGAAATTCTTATTGTGTCCTTAAAGAACTTTTCCACAAGGCTGAGCGGGCTTCTGTCCTCATCACAGATTACTATCACACAGCAGCAGCAGCGCCACACATATTGATATGCTGGTCACATCCAACCCTCCATCCATCCAGAGACTGCAATCAGGTACCTGATAATAATGCAAGTCACATCAGCTGGACTGCTGCCGCAGTGAACTGATTCATGCTGGTGCCTTGATGCAAATAACAAGGACACCAGGGCCAGAAGATGTAGGATCTTGTCTTTATAATACAGATGCTGTTTTCGAGATGGAACATTCCAGTCTCTTGCTTCTCTTGCGAGTATGCAGTGTACCTACATTCCCTCTCTTAGCCTCTGGCTGAGCAATGGCATTGTGTAACACATTTAAAAAGGAAAGTGCTGTGATGCAGAGGCTGGGGAAACAAACACAATTTAATCACGGAGCTGCTACTGTCTTTTCAGTGCTGTGGCACTATTTCTTACTTTAAGTGATGTGTTTTCCTATCATCTTTGCCACTGGGTGAAAACTTGTCTATTAGCCTTGAAGCACTGAATATAAAGAAAAGGTTAGTCAGACACACTTAAACCAATTACTGATCAAATAAATAACTATTATGTTAAGGAGGCATTTCTTGTTTGTTTTTTTTTTCCTGTTTAGTTACTACTACATATTTTTATGGAGATTTTACGTATAAGTCTGTATGTAACTTGCAAATAACACAATAAAGAAGCCACAACAATACACACTCCTAAGTTTACATGTGATTTTTTTTTTTTTTACTGATTGTCCTAGCACCCCAACAAATACTCTCATCAGAACAAACAACAAATTGAAGCAGCAGCAACTTAAGGTATAGTCAAGCTGTACTTCATTACAAATACTGAGCAGGAAAACACTAAGATTTAATTTCACCCATCCCAACTTAATTTTATTTCGTCCAGATTTCTCTCACACAATTTGGGATGAAATACATGCACTGGTAGATTATTAAAGAGAAGAATAATATTTCAATTTTTTTTCTCCTGAAAGGTGACTACTTTCTGACTTGTATCTTCATTCCTTTCCTTTCACCCAGAATAAAAGAAGTTTGAGTTGAACATGAAAATAATTAGGAGGAAGAAATAAGAGAAACACTAAAATCATTTAAAATTATTAACACTTTGTTATCTTTACCAAAAGGCACTGCATTCTTTTCCTTCTCAGCTAGCAAGATGCAGCTGTTTCCTCACTTGTCCCTATAAATACATACCTTTAAATTGACGTGGTTATGTATGACGAGAACACCTATTTCCAAAGCAGCCACAGCAACACTGACTCTACTGCTGGCACATCCCATCCCCAAGTCTTCTAACACGAACCACCCAGCAGGACAGCTGTGTGGGACCAAAATATTTAAATCTTGTAAGGTAAGGATGCACAACAGACCTCCACAGGAATTAACAGTTTTTTGTTGTTAGTAGTTTTCACTTAGAGCTCTAAGTAGCAAGTTGAAAATCACCAATATTTTAACTGAAATTACAAAACCTTCAAACAAGCGCACCTGAATAATGGCAGAGAACCCAGCACAGACACTGCAGGACGGGCACTAACATCAGGAGAGTTACATCATCAATCCTTCTGGCCAAACAATTAGCCCTAGGCCACCATGCAATAAACAGGATTGCTGAGTATAGGGGATGATGTTCTTCTGACTCCAAAGGCATTCTCACAGTCCAGCAAGTTAACCCAGACAATATTAGATTATCTCCCATGAGCACCCTTCTATGGAAAATAGATTTGAAATGTATTTCCTTTCACAACTCTGTAGAAGTCCACTGGACAATATGCTGCTCCTCACAGGCAAAAGCTTTCTTTTTTTAAAAATTTTTTTTTAAAACTTATGTCGGAGACCAGATCTTTCACCACTCTGGTAAACCAGGACAGATGCTTCACCAGTTTCCATTTCTGAGATGGGAGGCCACACAGACTGCAGAGCATCAAGATGAACAGGCACACACAGAACCTGACAGCAGCTTACTGACCGTTACAGTCTAAAAGTCAAAGTTTTATCCGCAGAAAACCAGCAAAACAAAGAGAAATAAAACTCTGTATTTTAAGACTTACACCTGCCTTTACAGAGTAGGACTATGTTTCTTTTACAAACCTACAGGTTTGAGGACATCGTTTTACGTGATGACAGACTTCATCCACTGAAAATCACTACCCAACTCCCCAGTTTGGCATCTGGGAGTCCATTCTGTGAATGTGCATACAAAGGACCACACAAGGCTGGTTCTGAATACCTTGTGCGTTCAGTCAAGTGACAGCTGCAAAGCAGAAGGGTAATGCAAGATCTATTTTATATCTTTTTCTGCAGAACCATTATTTTAGAGTGTTGTAGATAATAGATCTTCCAAATCTAATCACAGCCTGATCACAATGTCAAGGACAGTGGAAAGAAACTTGAGACACACAGAATGACTCAGCTCCCTGTTTTGCCCATGCTGGGGTGGACAAAATAATTGGAAAATACCTTTCATTTACATCTTCCCAGTTACACCACATTACTGACACTTAAGAAGCCATTTACTTAATGAAGCCTCTGCTGTCAGAAGCCAGTTCACAGCCTGCATTCAAACATCACAGTTTCACTTGATACTTTCAAGGATCAGCAGGAAATAAAAACAGTAGTGGAACAGTTGCATCAAAGAAGAAAAAATATAGCAAAATTCTATTCAAGTGTTGTAGTAACAAATCCCTTCTCAGTACAGTAATTCTTTCTCATCCCTCAGCCAAAGGCACGCCTGTACGTTGAAAGATACTTCTCTCTATATGAGGTATAAATAAAGTCTAGATGAGGGACACAGCAAGAAGTCTACAACCACTTAAAATATTATCCAAGTTCTGATAATATCAAACAACATGCCTTAGCTCAAGATTTAACACAGAGTGATTAGAGCATGGGAGTATGAGAGAGACATCAGGGATGCTTTCCTGCAGTGTTCTGTGAGGCAAGGTCACTACAAGCACGTCTTTGAATTAAGGTAGAAACTTCAGATTACTTTGGGAAGCATGAACTGATGAACTTCTACAAAACAGTGAACAAATAGGTAACACTTCCCATTCAAATTTCTTTCAAAGCTGAAATTTATCCAGTTACATGTCAACAGAGTTAAGTTCTTTAGTTCTTGTTAGAATTTGAGAGGTAAGCCTCTCGGTAGCATCGGACTTCTGAAACAAGATATGCTCTCTGGCTCACCTTGTCCAACTGTAAAATAAGCATGATTTTAGATTCCTATGCCACATTAATTTTTAAGATATTTAAAATATTCACAGATTATGCTGCAGTATTTTAAAACACAGGTAGTAACAAAGGGTGGGAGGTGGTTTGCTTGTTTTAATTCACTCAAACTGACCTGCGTGTTATACACAGACCACTAAGGAATGCTGCCAAGTCAGAAAAAAGATTAAAGCTTTTCTATGTAGCAAATTGCTCAGAAGTTACCCTGGTTCCCATGTGCAGAAACATGCCTTTATCTCAGATAGTGATACAGAGAATGACCCTGGCTTCCTAGCTCCACCTCCTGGAATCAGCTCCTATCTCTGCTGCACTCAACAGAAGCACCTCTCCAATCAGAGGCTGATTAAAGACAGTGTTTCAATCCCTTTAAATCAAACAACCTATAAAGACAGTGTTTCACACTCCCTCAATTCAATGAGCTATCAAAACAGTTCCACGATATCATAACCTTTGTGTGAAGGTTCTCAGGCCAGTATAAACACTGCCAACTCTGTTCCACACCACCACCTGTTACACCAACACACTCGATTTTTATACTCCAAAGATTTCTAGAGCTTGTATTTATAACAAATGACCAGCTGGAGTTGTCTTAAAACAGGAAAACCATTGATCCAAGTTCTTTCTGGCTGAATGACACTGAGTGCTTCTCAGTAGCTTCTGCCTCTCAGCCCTCCATCTGGGTCTCCAGGCATGAGCACAGCCCCCTCACTGCAGTGCTGGCTTTTGCAGCCAGCAAGAACATATGGAAGAGGTCCTGCTCTAGGGAACCCTGGGGATTGCCACCGAGTGCAGGAGCAGCAGTTCTAAGCAAGAAAATCTGTGCTCTGATTTACCAAGCCTTTTCAGACACTGGGCTCAAATGTTGTTCACTGCCAGACAGCAGGACAATCACATAACCTCAAAGTAGGTGGCCTGACTGTGCTGTAGACACGAGTGTTGTTAAAGATACACAGCCCATAGGAAAGATGAAATTCTGCCTATTCAAAGTCACAAGGTATTCCCCCTCTGGTCAAAGGAAGCCTTGGAACAACTGCTAGTCACCACATCAGACTTTGAACCAAATTCAGATTTACCCCCTCCCATGTCTCCAGCAGCAGCTAAAAGTTATCACGTATCATCAGGTATTTGGACTAAAATATTTCTTTGGGAACAAAAATGAAAAATACATGGCACAGACGTAACTTGAACAGCCCTGTATGTGAAGGGGCAAAGATTACATGGATGGAAACTACAGATTAGATACAGTAGGAATAACATGAGAGAAAGGTACTATTGAGGTCCTCCTGGGATTGGAGCTGCATGCAAATATGATGGTCTTGACAGTAGTAAACATGGGGAAGAGGTCATACATCAACTCAGGGCTGACAGATGCATTATTCCCTTCTGCTAATACCTTCAGATCCAGACTGCCACTGCGTTTGTGTTAAAACTGCCCAGACCGAGTGCTGAGAGCTTTAGCTGCTACGTATTCTCTCACCATCATTTCTTAGTTACACCAGGTTAATTTCATCATTAAATACTGACACTCTTGCCCAAGTAGCAATAGCATTCACACCTGACTTAAAAAAGTAAAGACACACTTTTTAACGTGGACTGAAGTTGAATAGTAGCCTTTTCCAGTACCACTGTGTTTTAGGTGGATAGATGAGTTACAGGAACATGAAGACCACAGTCTTAAGCTTTATGAAGATCATTATGTTTAACTGCCAACAATTTAGATATACTACAGTCAAAGTACAGGAAAAAAAAAAAGATACGAGTTATTATCAAAATTAACTCCTGAAAGATCTTGTCATTTTGTCATTTTTTTTTTTGCTATTTTGATAAAATTTTCCCCATACAGTAAATTAGAAGTTCCTACACATTGAGTCAAATAAAACCACATAAAATAAAAATTTTTACAAACATTTCAAACTACAGGAGAAGACATTACTGACAACCAGCTAAATATCTGATATCACATGAAGCATTGTTAAACTGAAGCAACACAATAGGCTACAGCTACATACTGCAACAGCAATTGATCCCTGGAAAACAAGTCACCAGAATATTTTTAAACTGTATAGTACCTTTTAGCTCAAAGCATGATGAGCAGACAATACAACTATGTTTTGAGTCATAATTTCAGGTAGCATCTTCAAATGGCAAAAATACCATATGCTCTTTTGCTAACACAGAACACCCGATCATAAGAAAACATAAGAAAGCTCCTAATGCTAAGTTAGTATTTAATTTAGCAATATAAGCACCAAATCTTCCCCTGCAAAAACTGTCTCTGATCTTCAGTTTTCTAACAGATCACCATCTGTACACACCTGTGCATTTACTCTGGAGCTTTTTCTGTATACAAATAGGACCTGCAAGCAGATATACAGACAGATGATAAATGGGAGAATCTATTGTTACACGCCTGGAGTACCAGTACATTTTGACCAAACCTTTTTAAGGTCCCAGAAAACCTCCATCATGCAGTTATCCACCCTATCACAGGCTAGCTACAGGCTATTGATGTGGTGCTTACCTGCAAAGTAGCATCAGAGCCTGGCTAATCTGGCAAAGCTGGGGTGATGCACTGCTTCCTTCCTACTGAACCTTGAGAAAATTACATACTTTCCCCTCAGTAAAAATGAGTAGACTTCCAAAAAATCTAAGGTCTTGCTCAACACACATAGTTTAGATACACCATCCTAATACAGCTCTGAAATTCTTATTTAGTTGCACAAAATCAAGATCCCAGGTGACTAAATGAGAAAACTGAGCTGCTTCATGATGGTGACATAAGTGGCTGGTACTGTTGACTGTCCAACAGGTACCTATAGTTGGCACTTGTGGCATTAAATATCACACAAATTGACATGGGCAAGCACAGGATGAAGGTTGACACAACAGCTGCCACGATGCATGTGGTATTGTACCAAACCCTTGCAAAAATGCCCTCAGAGAAATGCTCAGAAGTCAGTTCTCTGAGCATTTGTCCTGAGCATCTCTGAGGCAGTCTGTCCACAAAACTAAGGCTCCTATTTGCCTTCATTTCCTAACAGCAAACACTAGCTTTACATCTGCAATGCTTGAAACCTCATTCTTTGTGTACACTTCATGAACCACTTCAGTGCTAACAAGGTCAGGCAAACAGTGACACATGTAGGAAGGACTTTGGCCTGCAGCCTTTACACTCCTCATTCGCCCAGTGGTGGGACACCAGACATGCTGAGAGAAGACTTGGGCAAACTACCTCCTCTCATTGCATCTGTTTTCTAAATCAAAACAAAAAGCACTTTTTTGTTATGACATATTCCATAAAACTCAAACATATTAACACACAGCGCAGGAGAAGTATGATCAAACTTACAGAACTGTGGCGTGGTGAAAGCAGGCCCAGGCAGGACCTGGCCTACCTCCTGCCCCTCAGCCTGTGGGGGACACCACAGGTTCCCCTCTCCTTCTGCCTCTTCCAGGGCAGCACAACCTCCCTGGATCACCAGGTGGTGGGGGTTTTATTTACATTGGGGTTTGGGGCTTTGTTTCTTTTAGCTTGCTTGTTGAAAGGGTTTACCTTTGTTTCTTTGTTTGTAAAACATCAGCCATTTCCTGACTTAGCCATCAGATAGCTAAATGGCACTCCTCTTTGTTCAAGTCCTCTGCTTTCACCCACAACTTTGTGCAAGTTTCAGTGTTTCTACTGTAGATACTGTAAGGGGTTTTGGTTTGGTTTTTTGTTGTTGATTGGTTGGGGGTGGAAGAGTTGGTTGTTTGGGCTTTTTTTACACCTTGGAAGCCTAGCGCAGTATGCAGACGTTAGTTAAGGATATCACTGAGGTACAATATCAGTAAATAAAATTTATCATTTGCCTGAAGAGAGCACTGAATGTAAATAATTGCACCTACTTCCATTTTATTTAGCATGAAGGAAACCATTCCTTTCTAATGATACAGGTTACAGTAAAGCAGACATTCTATGTTAGAGTCTGAGTCACTCAGAAGTTCAGAGTCAAGTTTTACAAGTGAACCTTTTTTATTGAGTACTTTATAGTTTTCAGTTAGACATTCACTAACAAAATGAAATTCAAATTAAATCCAGTAAAATGCCTATATGTAACTAAGCCTTGAGTTGAAAAAGAATCTCCGGATTCATATTTCGAAGCTCAAATGCACTGCCATTATTAATGTTATTTCAATCAGGCAGGAGATGCCATGAAAGTTGACTATTGGCATCAGATTGTTGATTTTTTTTTTTTTTAAAGTGAGTTTTTTCACTTTGATGAACAAATACCATTAGAATCAGGACTATTCTTGGAGCAGCAATGGAAGAGCTGCTGAAAGCAGCACCAGCAAAGAAAGTGTCAGACATAAGCAGAGGTAGTTTACTCATTACATGCTTTCACAAAGTCAGAGTCAATAAAACCCTTTAAGACCAGCACCGTGAAACATTTTGTAAAAGTCTGCACAAAACTGAGGAGTTAAGGAATGACTGTCTAATAATGAGCAAATGTTATCTAGGAGTTGCATGATGAAAGCATGTAAGAGGCTTCCAGTACTTCAGCGAGACAGCACAAACAGAGTTCCCCAGCATGTGAAGATTTTTGCCAGGGCCAATTCTCTTCATATAAGGATACTTGGGCTGCCAGGTTCCCAGCTGCCAGATAATTGTCTGCATTGCTGTGTATTTCAAGATTATTTTTATCTTACAGGAGGGATAGGAAAACACAGAGGAACTGTAACTTATTCACCAGAATACAGAGAAAAGGCTGAGTGGCTGACAGGCTCCTGGCTTATTTTATAAACACCTCTTGAGAATACCCTACTCACAGATGTGTTTCAAAAGAACAGCAGTAGGTGGTAAACAGACACCATACACCTTTCTCTAAGGAGCTTCAGTCCTCTCTTCCTGATCTTGAACTATCAGATATGCAAAAATCCACTGCTACAACATAGCTTCTTGAATTGCATTTTCAAAATAAAATAAACAGTATGTGTGTGCACACAAGGCAGTTTCTCTTGACATTACCTTTTCATGAAATAGGAACATCTTTGCATAAATAAATTCAGTTTTATTTAACAGCAAAAAGCTAAATAAAAACAAACAAAAATGTTTTTAATGCTCCAGATCAAACTCTAATGAAATATAATTTTTCAGTGACAGAGAAAAATGTTCTGTTCTTTTTCCCCAACCGATCAGACATATTAAAACCAAAGAATGCCATTACAGAGTAATATAATTTCCTGCTTGAGATGGCACTTAAAAATTTAACCAATTACCTATATGTTTAAGCCAGAAACTTGTTTGATCAAATTTTACTTTCTAGTCTTAACCTGAGGGAATTAAGAGAAACAGACTCCACAATTCTCCTGACACTTTGATCCAACAGTTAATCAACTTCACCTAGCTAAAATTTGTGTTTCACATGTAATTTGAATTTCCCTGAGTTCAGCTTTCAGACATCTGTGCTTATTATGTTTTTCCTGACAGATTAAAAATTATTATTTTAGAATTTCCTCCAAGTGAAGGTACCACAGCCTCCTAACCACTCAAAACATATCATGCTCCTTACATCCACCACTGAAGACCAGGCTTCAAGTACATAACATGATTCTTATCTACACCTTTCCCCCCTGCAGCATCCTATTGAAAATGTGGATCAAGCACAAAGCATTCTAGTACTAGCCTGGAATTTTGTAACAAACTGTGCACAAGGACATAATGTCATCCCTTATTGATGTTCTCTATTCACCCGATCAAGGTTCACACTGGATATTTTGCCATTGCAGCACACTCAGAGCTCATACCAAGTCACTAATCCATTACAGAGACTGCAGAACCACTGCTATACAGGATACAGCCCCCAGTGCAGTAGCCATGGATTAGTTAACCCTAGATGGCTGACCTTGCTGGCAGCGTAAAAACCGCAGTTATTTGAACAGACATGGGTCACCACACGATGTCAACCAGACATCCAGAGTGCTGTCCTTTCTTCTTTACTGTTTATCATGCTGCTTGGCCCTCATGCAGCTAAGTACTTAAGCATGTGCCTGAGGATTAGCCTAAACTACCAACTGCCCTATATCGAGTAAACACATGGGCTTGCATTTTAGAAGCTACATTCCAGTTTAGTACCAAAACCAAGGCTGCTCTCAGCAGGTCAGATGATGTTCTGTGCTTCTGCACCTCGATTGATTCTAATACCTGAGCACTCTCATTCAAAGCTAGCAGGTTACCTCTGCTCTCCTCTGCAGCCAGCATCAATTGAATATAATGAGACTTGAAGTGCATTGCTGCATAAGGGGCACTACTCTAATCTCAGCTCTAAGGAGTCCAGCTGAGGAATATAACCCTCCTCCCCAGTCCCCAGTCATTTTCCATCTACCTGTGGGGAAATCCTGTTCACTTTTCCCCATGCTTCTGTATACCTTACGTTCTCACAGCCATTTCACGTGCTGCCTCCACTCCCTTTTATTTGTTACTGTACACTTCCCTGCAAGTTCTGTAACATGGAAAGACATGAGAATGCCTGGCGTAAAAAGCCCCATTGTGAGAAAAAAGTAAAAGAAAAAAGCCAAACCAACAGCCCACCACAAAAACCCACATGACAACACCCTCCATAATCAAAGAGCAACTCAGTGAGCCAGGGATCCACTTGAACAGATGGCTGAATGCAACCCCTGGGTAACTCAATTTAATCTCCTCACTTTTTTACTGAGCAAACTTAGAGAAGGGCACCCTTAAACTTGGATGTATGGACCTAGCAGAAAAGGCAGGGATGGCAAAAAGTACTGGAGGACATCTGGGCACTCATGTTGTTAATCCATAAAAAAATAACAACTGAGAAACTATATACCGATACATAAAATGCTGCCATTAACAGAACACAAGGCTATCCCTTGCATACATCATGCTGAGAAAAACTCCTGGAGATATAGCATTATCCACAACGTAAAATAACTTCCTTACAAGAACGCATGTGCTGAGTAACTTGCACTAAGAAGTACTGCTGTGTGAGGTGTTGGCTTGAAAAAGCCTTCTCACTTTTTCCCTTCTCAGCTATCAACTACAATAGCTCCTAGGATCTATCATAGAATCTACAGTAGATGGAGCACAGGGTAGCTTTTTTCTCCTATAAATCTCTTTCCTGCTCCCAAACACACCTTATTGCATTCCTGTGGCCAAGCTGTGAGGAGGACAGTAGAGTTACTGTGCCAACTAATAAATCCCTTTCCAAAACAATTGAAGTGTACAAGGGACTGAATTATTCAGTAATGCACTTGGCACTGGAGATGTGGAACTGCCACTTTGCGTTAGCATCATCAACCTTGTCTGTCAACATGGGTTTTATATTCATGCATTTCTTGCCATGCAGCACAGAGGTGCAAGTCACATGAACCAGTTGGGTCACATGTGTCATCTTTATTCTCCTCATGTTGGTAATTCCCATCTTTGAGTCATCTCAGGAATTTGAACAACCTGAGAAACTCCAGCCCAGAAGCAGCTACTCATATTAAATCCAATCCTAGCCTAGATAACTCTGCCCTCCCCAACTCTATCACTCAACTGGAATCTCTTAAAAAAAGAAAAACACACACAAAAAAAACCCACACAAAATCCCCAATAACAACAGACTTCAGACTAAACTGAGGACCTTATGGATCTCAGCAATAAGCAGGAAGCTCTATAAGGCTCTCATTCCTAGACTTGGGTCTGAAGAACCATTTAAAAACCAATTTTGATCTACAGAGTTTTTCCTAGAAAGCTTCTTAAATATCTGATAAAAAAAAAGTTTCAACACATTCCAAACTGGAGTTATGAATGCTATAGACTTGTTAACCAGCCCACTGCCACTCAAGATTTGCTCAATGCTTTGAACAGAGAAATGCAGAACCACCAGGCAGGTTTCTAGCTGTAGAGGGAAAACATGCAGACACAAAGTAAGGGAATACACATACACACATTGCCTGTTTACACTGCTAGTGTTTTGCAGACAAAGCTGTGGCAAGTCCTGCTCTTGGGTTTACCTACTATCCTTTATCTTCATCTTTTAGCAATGAAAATTTACGTTTTCCTATTTTCTAAACCCCCAAAATTCAGTTAAATTTCATTCACTTGTAATCAAGTGTAACAATTTGGATAGAGTAGTTCAGACATTGGTTAGAAGACGTAGAAAGCTATAATGGATTTAGTCCCCAATACCACAGACTGAGGTTAATTACAAGACCAGTATGTATGGCTGAATTAGAAGAGAAACTGCACCTTTATTACCACTGTTTATTTAAAAACCATATACTTCCTCTTACACAGAGGATTCAGAGGATTTTTCAGACAGAATTTCTTGTAATCTAAAAAAACAACTATTCCAGACTTATTCTAGAAACTAGACAGACAGTGGATCTTTCTTAATATCAGATATTTCTGTTTGCATTTCAGCTTGATAGAGCAGCACCTCTTATGACCCTATCGTGATTTAAGTTTTCTTACTGCCAACAAGTAAAGCTCCTGCATACACACAGTGCTTTGCAAGAACTCTGCTTCCTACATGGGTGGGGAAGAGTGTGCTAAAAATTTCATCTGATTCCAGGAAAAAAAAAAGCCACTCTGATAAGTAAGATGCTTTAGAACTTAGTTTTCTTGAGGGCAAGGATGTGCAGATCCTGACCAGTTAGGGATTTGACAGTTTAGTGCCTTCCACTGACTTTGGTACCATCAGAATCGACTCAGCTGCACTGATCAAATTAATCTGGTTAACTCACCCTGACAGCCCAGCTGGAGCAGAGGAACTTTGGAAAGGAAACTTGCACCATCTGTGGTCCACCCCATTAAGGTGAGTCATTGGCAGTACAGGGCACAATCTCTCTCAGGACCCTCTCAGTTATCGAGTGTGCACAGAACAAGCACAGGCAACTGCAGTCCAGTGACAATAAAACAATCCAGAGACATCACTGTTCACAAGCAAGGAGAAAGAACACAGTATTCATCACCAATGGAATACAAATGAAATATATATTTAAAAAAAAGGAGTTTCCATTAGTCATAGAACAAAAAAGGCAGCTGCAGCATAGATTGGGCAGTTTTATTCAGCCAGAAACCACACCATTTTTCTCTTCCAGACCCCAATCTCTCCTGCTCCTCCCCTGCTGTTTCATATCCCCAATTGCCAATGAACCTCATTAGCCTTCCTGCATGAAGCACCTGCTAATCCACCCATCCTTGTTAGCACATTGAAAAGCATCTGGTGATCTAGAGAGAAGTTAAAGCCTTTAACTCTATCCCTGCCAGACCCATTCACTGCCATGCTTTCAGGTTAAAAACATGATAAATTACAGTAAAAATATCAGAATATACTATCTCAAAACCATATGTAGGGGTCAACACAGTGTTCAATGGTACCTGAAGTGGTACCAGCAGTCTATAACCAACACCTGAATACCTCTTACAAGATCCTCAAGAGACAAAAACAAGTGCACTGTACAGCTGAAAAACTTAAGTTCAGGGAGACTAAAGGCTCTTCGTGTACCCAAACATTTGGTTTCCCTGATTTGAGCTCAGTGATCAGGTCAACTTGTTCATGCTCTCTACAATTTATTCACGTATCCCAATGTCTGCTAGCTGCAGCACTTCCAGAAAGCAGAGAGAATTACATGTTTCTTCAGTTTATCTAAAGAGCTTAACTAAAGACAGTTCCTTCTACGACGACACCGTTGTGACAAATACATTTGTATAATTTTTTTTCCCTTCTTTAAACTGTGATATACAAAGCTGGGTAAACAGAAAACCAACATCTTTTAAAGAGTCTTTATAATCACATTATTCAGCCATCTGTTTTTACATGACATGATTTTTTAAAAATTATTTTACATCTTTTCATACAAGCTGCAAGTTGAATGAAAAATCCATTGGATTATGGAAATAGTGACTACTCAGAAGCTGCAATATTCAACAGACCAAACGGAGGACAGAAGGAAACGTATAGTCATATTTTCACCTACTACAGAACTGAGAGGGTTATGCTGAGCAACTCTCCCAAGGACAGGCAGGAACTTTATGGCAGAGTCAGGAAGTAAACAAGATGACAAGCCCTTGTCTGGAGCTTTTATTACAAGGTTCATCTGTGAACATAAAATGATTTGATAAAACCATTTTATCAAGACAGTTTGACAAGAATTTGATGCTTTGTTGCTTCAGTCTTGATTTACCGCACAGAACTTGTGGGAGTGATCTCTAGCATTTAGTAGAGATTTTAGAATTTACCTGTTGACATAGATTTTTCTAATTTGAGTTTTCTAGCAGCTTCTGCATAGCCTTGTGACAGCACAATAGACAACATACATCTAGTTCAAAGCAATTTCAACCACTCATCACAAAAAGGAGGCACTTTATTCCTGTGATAAATAGGTTTACTCCCATAGTGTTCAATAGCTGAGTTACTGTTTACTTTCCTTGTCTCTTAGTAGTGTTTTACCAGCCTTTCCCACTAGCTAGACCACATGTCCTAGTGACTTCAACATCCACCCACTCAACTGTGACTCCAGCTTCCCAGACAAGAGATTCTACTACCTGGGGATTGGATGCAGTCTAGGGGTGAGGGAGAAGCAGCAGGGTTTGTTTTCTTGTAAGCTGGTATTGCTTTGTCAATAGCAAGCCTGACAAAGTGACCTTGGTACAGTGCAATCTCACTCACTCAACTTAGAGTGGCAATTCAAACATTCTTGAAAAACCAAGTAGATCTACACTCAGCTGCAGGCAGACATGAGCACAACAAATCTGTTTTCTATCGCTCATTGTCAGACTGTTCCCACCTCTTCCCAGCACATAGCTGTCTTGGTTCATACTCTGTGTATACATTCCTTTTCATATTTAAATTATATTAAGGACCTCAGATCTGTTGTAGGTAAATATATGCAGCTGCTAGCTCAATTATTTGTATTATGTTATTTGCATGTGCTTACAGTGTGACCTTCAACATGGTCTTACCTTTTGCACCCTATAAAAGAAAAATGTAGATGCAAAAGCTACCCTCCCTTTCTGAGGCGGAGGGGGAAGTCCCTGCTGGTTACTGCTGTCACCTGAGACTTTACAACACAGCTTTAACACACCAAGATGAAAACTCATCTTAAGATAACTGTATCTACAGATCTTTTTTGTCCAGGAGTAATTTCAGAGCCTTCAATATACTGGAATAGGTCCCCAGTTTGAAGTGGCCTTGTTTTTGTCTAACCCAGACCAGCTAGAGACAAACTTTGCTGACATATATACAGCAGGCTTCCGTCACAGCTCAGCCACAAGAGTTCATTCTGCTGCCTGGGAAGTTACTCCCTGTCTGCCATGCAGAGGGCTTCTCATTCCTTTGAGGCATGTGCTATTATTTAAGGATTTCCAGGTTACTGATTCCAGCTGGATAAAACACATATGGCAGCAATGGAAATTATAAACAAAAATAAGACACCACCCAAAGAAAGTCAGACCAAACTCCAAGAGCCGAGAGTCTACCTTGCACAGAACTTACTAAGTTGCAAGAAAACATTGAGACATCAGCAAGATTCAAATTCCTCCAAGCTTACTACTTAATGGTTATATCTAGTTATTTAAGTTTACCAAAATTGGTTGAGTCACAGCTTATAAATTCATTTGGAAAGAGATACCGTATCCCAGCAGTGCCATCCAGGGTGTTCTGGGATGAGGCTTGGACTCCCAGTTATGATGTGAATACAGATGCTGCAGGTTACATGGCGAGTCTGTCACACAACACTCATTAATCACCCTCTTGACTCTGGCCTGTCAATTAAGAAAAGCTTTTTTTCCTTTAAAACATCCATGTTTTAGTCAAACATGCACACCCATAGAGAATACAATGCAACTAAAAATGGTACTGCCACACCATTTGTGGAAAATCATAAACACTGGTCATGGCCTTCTGTATCTGGAGACTTGAGGCAGGGGTAATACATCATTCTCAGGACAATGTTCTCCGCCTATTTGATAACCACCTTCACAGGTGTGTGTGGTTTTTTGTTTTGGGGGTTTTGTTTTGGTTTTGTTTTTTTGTTTGGGTGGGGTGTTTTGGTTTGCAGCATTGTTTGGATGATTTTGGTGCTGTTTTTTTAGTTTTGTTTGTTTTTAATAAAGTGATTTCTACATAGGGTAGGCAGGAAAAAAAAGTAAACGAATAACGGCTGTAGACTCTTGGAGGATATCACAAAGCATTATCCTCTTGACCACACTATAAACAGCCAAGTTACACCAAATTACACTTATCAGGGTCATCTCAGGGTCACAAAATACAAGCATTCAAACATTAAGAGAGCCAACATCACTTTGATGAGGAAGACAAAATGCATGA
This sequence comes from Arenaria interpres, assembly GCA_013399435.1. Taxonomy (NCBI): domain Eukaryota; kingdom Metazoa; phylum Chordata; class Aves; order Charadriiformes; family Scolopacidae; genus Arenaria; species Arenaria interpres. Next base: position 59,261 of record VXAK01027980.1, on the reverse strand, counting down.
AGAACCATCTACATGCAGATGGTCTTAAGTTTCTTTTCCAATTGGAGTGGAAAAAAAAGAATTAGAAAAAAATGTCAGCATTTTAGGGGAAAAAGTCTCAAAAAACCAGACATTTTCCTGGAACATTTCCACATAAGGGAGCAAAATTTGTCTCATTTTAAGGGAGGCATGAAATCTGGGTGTCTGAAGTCTAAACCATACTCATGTGCTTGTCTGCTGTGGAGTGAATAGAGTTCAAGTTGCTAAAAAGAAAAAAAAAGTTTGGAAACTGCTTTCCTATGTATTTTTTTAGTGTCTTCATATTTAGATCAAACAAGCACTGACACTAAAGATTACTTGAATTTTCCTGGGATTCAGGATGTCAGGAATTTTTTTTTTTCCTTAGTATAAGAGTTTGGAAAGTTTGTAAATAGTCCCATAAAAATGAAAACAGTATTTTTCCAGGAAATTCTTGCTGAAATCTCAAGCCTTTAAATAGCTCTCTCAAAAACTCTTTCCTTCTAATGTTTTTAGCCAAGCACCACAGATTCTAGCTGTCTAGAAACTGAAATGTTTTGGATATATACTTGACTTGTAACAACAACAATTGCATGCAATAAAGGATAACAGAGTTCAAATTTCTGCTCAAATATATACAACACTCAGTAGCCCCTCATTGATGCTACAAAGCATCAATTTGACTACTAGCCACATTTATAATTGCTTTACAATTGGTCATAGCTATGTGTGAGCTACAAGCAGGGTTTATAGAAGCATTACTGAGAAAATCCTAAGCATATCAGCATAGTTAGGAAAAGCTATAGCTTTATTGCTGGCCAAACAGGCCTCCAACTATGTCATTTTGCATTGCCCACTAATTTATATAGTTTATATTGTTCAAAAAAACTTGACTAACATAGCAAAACGCGCTTTACCAGTTGATCATGCTTCTGCATATCCCCAAATAGAACACAAAGGCTTTTGCTGACAGAGGATGGCTCTCCGTGGTGGTCATTGTGATGAAGGCCAATCTTTCTCCTTCTAACATTAAAAGGTCTACTGATCTCAAAATTACAGTAATAATTTTCACTTACCAACCATCTATACAGAGTAAACATCTTGTAGCTTTACAATACAATGACTTGATTACACAGTTCATCTAGTGAAATTCACTTGAGAATCAGTCAGCCATACTAAAGAATCTAACCCAATTTACATGCATTTTCAGTCATGCTTGAATTGCTGCTGCATTAGCATGAAATTCCTTCCTGAACTCAAGCAAGCCAACCACCACCCAGTAATCAACACACATAGTATCTCCTTCTCTTCTGCCGTGTAGGAAGCAAATGGTGGCCAGTTGAGGCCATGCTTGCCATTCAAGAAAAGAAGAAAGCCACATCATACTAAGAGCTTCCAATAATATGCAGTATACTATTTCAGACTCGGTTATCCATACAGCTTTCTCACAGTGTTTCCCAAGCCAAGGTGATCATTTCTGAAAACAGATAGGCAATAGGAGTCAGGATCCACAGGCTCCTGAACAGGCTGCAGAGCCTCATTGCCTTTTGATAACAACAAATCAAAGTTTATAGCATAGGATTTAATTACCAACTTTCGCTCAGTATTTTTTTCAAAGTTAAAGCAACCGAAAAGGCACACAGTCTTGGTATGAGATGTGCACCGTACAAGACTACCACATCCATCTATGTGTGGATACCAAACATGCATTACTGCCATGGAGTGCACAAGTCCACCAAATGCACATACACAATTCTTTTGTCTCAAAATCCCTCCAGGGCCAAGACTGGGTCTAGGTCTGTGGTTTGCTCCGCATCATGGCGCCTGCAACAGGGCACACTTCGCAGTTTCTGAACATGAACACACTCCACACTAACTGCACACTCGCATACACACTCTAAAAAACAAGTCATCTGTTTAAAAAGACTGTTCCCAGAGGCAGAGTAACACACTGTGGCACAGATCTCATGGAGCATTTCCCACATTACAAGTTTTCACTAAAGTTGAGGTGGACAAACCAATCCTCATAAGGAACTCTTTTCAGACCTGAGAAAGTAAATCAAGGTCTCTCCCCATGTTATAACCCAAGTGTTTAGTGACATCTTCAGAAAATAAGCAGACTAACATTGTGACAGATTTGAAAAAAAAAAAAAACCACTGTTTTAAAGCTATAGTTACAATTTGGTATTAAATAAAGATAAGCACTTGTAGCAGAGTGTAAAATTTAGTGCAGCTGCACCCTATGAATGCCTCTTGTTTCCATAGCCAATTGAAACTACCAAGTTAAAACTGAGACCAGCAATAAAAGTATCATATGAACACGTTGCATGCTCTCTGTAGCTGCCAGTGAAAACCGGGGAGACCAGCCTTCAACCATTTTTATTTTCTGCTTTCATAACCTATTGCATCCACGCACTTAATTCTCCAGAAATATCTGCCCAATTCTCTAACTTTCTACTAAGTCGTCCAGGAAACACCTGCTCAGTGACTGGAAGACTGCTTTATTACCCTTCTTTTGCCTTAAAAGTATGAAGCATTCCCGGCTATAATTCACCTACCGGAGGATTAGTTGTATGCAAATCTCAGAAGCACAGCCTGCCTGTACCAGGGAAACGCTGCATGCTTCACATATTTCAGCAATCCTATCACATGGTGATGAAGGGAAAAATATCTCCATGAAAATATTTTAACCAGAGGAAAAAAGTTCAAGTTACAAACATCAAGTTTTCTACTTAAGAGACTCCAAGTTCTTAGGTTTTTGTCAGGAAAAAAAAAAGCTATTTTATTTTACAGAAAGTATCCTAAATATGCTAAGTTTATGTACTACTCAAATCTATAATCAACAGCATAACAAAAATTAAATCCAAGCATTACATTTTTCATATGCCTTTTTTTCTTGCAGGTTTCATGGCTTCTTTTTCTGCTAGGAGGCAAACCTATGGAAAGAGTGAAGCGAAAGCCCAGGTGTCATCGGGTACTACTGCTAATAGTTATAAGCATCATCAGTAGTGTGGAACAATCCTCAAGTACCCCATGTGCCACTGGACATTCATCATCACTATTTTTACAGCCAAAGTAAAAGTCTTCAGTATCACAACAGGAGACAAACAGAAGCAGGGGGCACTGCAAAATGCTTTCTAGCCCCAGAAAGAAAAGGAAACAGTTTTAAACAGCTTAAAGAACCAAAGCCCACCCAGCAACAATAAAGAAATGCTCAATGGTGGCTTGCCTTCTGATGTAAGTCCTTCCTCACCCAAGCTGGACAGGCAGTTCATCTGAATACATGAACTGGGCAGAGCAGCCAGGTAACACAGATAATTAAATACTGCTAGAATTACCAGCTTACATTATGCCCTGTAGTTGTGGCCCATTTCAGGCTTCAGGAACAAGAGCAAAAGCACTGGAAGCAAAATTGCACATTACAGAAGAAAACATTACTTTTCTGAACCAGAGAGGCAACATTCATGCAACACAAATATAATATAAACAATGATCAACCCATATCTTCTTCAAGCCAGCTTACAAAACAAAAGCCCAAAAGGACAAAGGAGCAGAAGGCTTCACAGAGCTGTTGTCCATCTCCTGGGATCAACCTATGGAAAGGATTTCACTGTCAGCATGGGAAAGATACGGCCATGTACTTTGACAGGAGCCCACAGACCATCTTGGTAAGCTTAACAACTTGTATTTCTTGCATAAAGAAAAGTGGTAACTCTCCTGCAACATGAAGGGAAAATGAAAATATCCAAGAGAAAACTGTCCATACAGTGAGAAAAGAAGGGGGGGCTGGGAAACACTTATAGCTTTGATTCCTTGTGATGTCAATTCTTCAGAGGTACATTCAATGACAGCTGACCATAACTTGCAGTTATATAGGAAGTCTGAATACCAAACGAGACACTGTCTACAAGAAACCCTAATATTAAAAACATGAAGACAAGGCAGCTAAAGGTCACATTTCTTGTCCATACACAGTATTTGAGAGGTACCTGATTTTGAGGAGTTTGATGCTATGTTAAGTAACAGAACTTCTCTGCAAAGATAAAGCCAATTAGTTTCAATAAATAGAAGTGTTTAACTTTACAATAATTAGGTTTTTGAAATATTTTATTTTTATATTTTTGTTTTTCTCTATTTAAACAGACATTTATTTTGCCTACACAGTATTTAGTTTGCTCAAGACAAAAAACGTGATCAGTATTTTTCCAAAATGAACGATGTTTATTTGGGTTGGCAGCAGGGAGAGCTTTTTTTTCCAGAGTCACATCCATGCCCTGCCACCTGTGGCAAGAAGCTTGTTTTGCAACAGAGCAGTGCTAAATTGTGTATGAGCACTGGAAAATTTAATTAAAACTCACTTCAAAACCAACACATCCTGTAAGCATCTCAGGAAATCTATAGGTTCATCATTAAATTCATTAGCAAGTTTATAAAATCCAAAACCAAAAAATCTGTTCAAATATGCATGAACACACTTACAAAAAGCAACCACCCCCAGTAATGCAAATTCTCTTGGACCTCGTGCATTGTGGCAAGGCCCCCGGAGTAAGGCAAACACGAACGACCATCTGTTATTTTTGTCTGCAAAGCAGCCACTTCCCCCCCTGATGAATCTTTGATAGCAGCCAAGCAATGGCAGCGACTGCTGTGGCAGGAACTGACAGCCAGCAGCCCCAGCCTCCCTCTCTCTTTTCACTCATCCTGCATGTTAAATGGCTGCTTCGAACCCAGGAGTAGCTCTTTACATATTAAAACCAAATATGCCTTTTCTGCACTTTCATTTAAATCACAGCAAATGAAGGGAAGTGTCAGGGAGCAAGTGAAGGGAAAAAAGAAAGAGAAAGAGTCGGAGAACGAAGAACCCCTCAGGGAGCATTCATGGTGCCAAAGAGATACTCATTTTCGAGCACCATCTGTCAAGAGCTACTTGGAGCTTTTTCTTTCTTTCTCTATCTTAATACCCTCCCCCAGGTTTTACCATCTCGCTTGCTATACCAAGTGGCAAAAACCTCTAGAGCTCACAGAAAAGAAAAAAAGCCAAAAACAAATGCTTGGCCTCTGTTCACTTGAGTGGCAAAAATGTTACTTCGGGACAGACTGAACTATGGTCAAAGTCAACGTTAAGCTCCAATTAGGTGTGGTTTGGATGAAGGAGACGCTTTGTCTGCTATGGCCTTGCAGCTTCTTTTAGCACTGCTGGAGTGCAAGTTTTAAGACAGCAAACAAATCTGAGGTTTGCCCCGAAAGCGTAGATGATGCCGGCAGCCCAACTCCATCCCCTGTCCCGTCCGGCTGCTGGGCAGTAGCAGGGAACCAGCCTCCGCAGCAGTACAGTGGCAAAACGGAGGAGATCAAATTAGCTTGTTCCACACCACTGTAACATTTTGACACCTTTTCTCATTTTATTTAAATCTGTACATCATCTGACTTTTCACTCACAGCAAGTTAGCAGCAGAGACAGGAGGATGTTTTATAGCTTATAGGCAAGCAGTAGTACCCTCACAGAAGTTTGTGTAGAAAATTTACAGCGGAAGGCAAATATTTACACTAACGACTTACTACTATTTATATGCCAATCTAAATCATCCCTGAAAACCCTATGAGAATGTAATGATCATGAGAGATCACAAGTTGTTGGCCCTAAAGTACATCGTCTTGATCAGCAGAGATGGGGACAGCAAGTCCAGCATCGTTCTAAACTAGGAAAGCCAGTATTGCCAGAAAGGCTAGCTGTGAAAACACAAGGTGTGTTTTGCTGAAAATTCCGGGCCTTTTTCCACTGTATTTCTTCAGTCTTTGGTCAACTCCAGGACCTTTTGAAATGTTTATGCAAGCAGAACAGAAATAAGGACAGACAGATCCATCTGTGATTACCAAGTACGCAAGCAACCAAAGAGTCTTCCATCAAGACGTAATATATACACCAACTCTGGAGCCAAATTCATGTTCTTCCTATATGCCAGGCAACATCTTAGCCACAAGACTACAGTCTGACAGCTTTTTTTTTTTTTGACAAAGACAATTGAATTGTTTAAAACAATTGGAGTTGACAAAAGAAATCCTTCCTCAGGCTGCCAGTGACTTGGGTCAAAGACAGAGCAAAGCTTGAAGCATCCAGGGATGTGCCCTAAGCAGGTATGTATATGGAGAGGGAGACAAGAGCGGCCATTCTCAGTCATTTTTTCATTAAGATTCTATGGAGAGATATTGCCAACAATGCATCAGAACCAGCACATTTCACTGAAAAGATTCTTATTTGTTAAGTGAGCCACAGGTGCATAAGAAGTTGTTCCTGTCAGTTTTAATTGGAAGATACAGGAGATCAAAACCATAAATGAAGATCAAAATAAATAAAATGTTTCCAAGACACATTTTAAAAAAATTATTGTGGTTTGATTTGTCATCTTACATTTCAGCTTTCAAGATGGAATTTTTTTGCACTTGTGTTATGAAATATTATAATCAGAAAGCTTATGTTTACCTGGAAAATTCAGACTTTCAGCTTTTTTAAATCCAGTCTGCAGAAAAATATGAAAGCATAGATTTGATCATAAAATGAAGCAGAATAGTTGGTAGTAGTAAGCATCAAACCTGACCTTTCAGAGGCAAAAGTGAACTTCAGCTACCAACTCTTTTGTCATTTCTTATTTAACCAATTCATTTTCTCAGGTATTACAGACTTCTGGCCCTTTAGCAATGTTACTATCCTTTTCATAAAGGATTTATTCCTTTCATAGCATTGTTGTCTACAACAACTCCAAGACGAGACAACTATCTACATTGCCCTAGTATTCACCTCATAATTTTCTTTGTTCAGTGAACCAGAACGACCTGTGGGAGCATATGAAGAAGCCAGGTCAGCAAGATGCTGAACAAGATACTGAAACACCCAAAGAGTTTTAAGCATCAGAATTGTTTTGCCAACTTCAGTGATAGCATTCAAGACCACGGAGATGTGCATGCACGATGCTGGGGCCCACACGTGATTTTCAATGCACTGCTATGTTCATAAACAACTTTTCTCTAGAGCCATTCATGAGCAGTGGAGAACATTGTTATTTCCAAAGCAAATGTTTCTAAGCAATTCTGAAGGTAAAAACACAGTAAACTCTTAGGCCCAGTGGGAAACTGAAGAAATCTTCAAATATTTTTATCAGCAGCCTACTTGCCTAGTCAGGAACCTTATACTTTGAGAAATAGTCAAAATATGTACTATCAAAGCAAACAGAACAACGCAGAAAGCTATTTTGGAAATCAAAGAAAAATATTTCTATTCTTCCCCTCCCCAATCAATGAATTTATTTGCACTTTGAATTTAAAAACAAAAATAAATCCAACTAGTATTATTCTTTTTTAATTCATAACACACACACACACCCCCAATCCGTCCTAATAGGTTTCCTTACTTAGAACTCACTTTGCTCAATTTTTCTGCCTCACTAGTTTTCTTATCCTTTCATTGATGCAATTTTCCTGCACTTCCTATATTCTCTCTGCTGGGCTATCTTTTTGTTGTTGCCTATTCCTCTCCCCCCATCCCATTTTCTTATTTTAACACTTTTAACTTTACCTCACTGCATAAAACCTGATGCAACCTTCATCTCAGCTTGCTTTACTTGACAGCAGATTCTTTCCCTACAAGGTTTGTGACTGAAGCTACAGCATTACCAGCTCTGTGGCAGTCTCTAGACTGCTTTTTAAAACAAATAAAAAAATATAAACACACACTTAGTGCTACCTGACAGAGAAAGAAGAGAAGCAACCCAGATCAGTGGGATTATTAAGTAGATACAGCTGAGCAACAAACACTAGGGATCTGGTTCTTCCTCCTAACCACTGTTTTCACTAAAGGGTGTTTCATTTGAAAGCCTTCAGAATTACTCCTGATTTACTCTAGTGTAAAATGGTACCATCTACTCTAACATATTCCTCTCCTAAAGGCACAGCCAAGGAATCTAAATTGCAGTTCATGTTCAGGACAGAAACAGTCAGGAGAAGCTATATAATATGGGAATTCAAAGCCATTTTTTAATCATTATGAATATTTCACCTCCAGTATTTCTTAATCCTGACCCCATCCTGGGCAAAATCTACTAACTATGCAGCCTGTTTTTAATTTCATTTTAAAAGTATTTACCATCACTAACGGCTCAAATGAATTCATATAAACGTATACTCACACATCATGTATGCCTGTGTAGATTTAAATGTGTAATACACACTATATAGACACATCTTTCATACAGAACAGCAAGCTAGACAATAAAAATACCATTCAATCACATACTCTTACAGTGACTCAAAGTGCTTCAGAGATAGCATCTCATAGTTTGTCAGTGATTATTTCCTTATATCACATCTTTCCCAGATATACAACTAAGTTTCTCTTTCCTCCTTTAAAAGCCACATGGATAGGGCAAAAATTTCATCACCGCCACCAGACATTGGACCCCCAGCTTTTGCTGTTTAATAAATCTGTACACAATCTGTGTCTGCTTTTGGATCTGTAGAAGAAAAACAAGCTTGAAAGAAGATTTGGAAACTATTAGGTTAATAACAGAGTTGCAGATCAGAACCAGACTGATTCTATCTCTAACTATTTTTGTCCCTAAGCAGAGAGCCGTATTTTTTAAGGAATATTAATTTTGTTTTCATGGTGTCATATTAAAATACATCTTACACAATGTTTACAATAAGCATTGAGGTTAAGATTTAGCTCCCTGGAGATTTCACTTCAGCGCTGGGATCTGGAATTAGAGGAAACATGTTCTATGTGTCTGTGCCCACCTTTGTAGCTGCTTTACCTGCTTCCACCTGTCTTGCCTCATCTCAGCAAGTGCACTATTGCCTCTGCACAGCCAGTAGCCCAAGCAGGTCCCACAGTTGGCTGGGAATTCCAAGTACTACCCATTCATGGGAAAAACCCTACCAAAAGTTCACTTGGTAGCAAATTTCTCAAGTAATTAAAATAATAATCAAGAACATAAAAATTGTATTATGATTATTTGTTATCACTTTAACCTGGCAACTGGCCAAACCCTTGCAGGGAGTTCCAGAGTCATCTGTAAAACCCCCATACCGTTAGGATTGCTTCACTTCATTCAACAAGTGGTAAGATACGGTCTCAAGTTGCTCCAGGGGATGTTTAGATTGGATATTGGGGAAAATTTCTTCAAGCAAAAGGGTTATCAAGCATTGGAAGAGGCTGTCCAGGGAAGTGGTTGAGTCACCATCCCTGGAGGTACTTTAAAAAGAAAAAAACATGTAGATGTGGCACTTAGGGACATTGTTTAATGGTGGACTTGGTATTGTTCGGTTTACATTTGGACTCATCTTAAAGGTCTTTTCCACCCTAAATGATTCCATGATTTACAAGACATTAGTTACAACAGCTAAGAATTCAGAATAATCACAGACACATTTTTATGCATCTATCGTATCAGGTTTCACAAGCATTCTTAGATCAAAAATATCTCTAGCAGTATAGATTGCTTATCTTCACAATATATCATATGACCTAGAAAACCTTGCAGCTTGTGTGGTTTCTCAAATGTAAACATTTGTACCACAAAGCTCATAAATGATAGCACTTGTTAAAAATGGGAGTACAGTTTGGTGTGTTTTACCTATTTACTCCTAGTCAATCAATTATTTATTCTTCAAAGGTGCACATGCTGTGGCATAAGGAGCAAACTGTTGACAGATGGCATTAAAACACCACAGTCCCATAATTGAGGCTTATATTCATACATCCCTGCCAGTTTGGGTTATAATTGCCAATAAAACAATACCGTGATATTGCCACATCCAATACCATCATATTTTGCTGAAGTAATACTTGAATCCGCTAGTAAATTCTGTTCTCCCAGAGCAAAATACCTTCTCCATTCCGTTCTGACAAGGACTATAAATCCACACAGAGCAGTTCAGTTTTGAATGAGAACTTTCTTCGCATCCCTAAAGCGGTCTCACAGAGTTGCTGACAGTGTCAGTATGAAAAAGCTAGAGATTTGTTTATTTGGTTGCAACACTCATGTATTTTCGCTATCTCTTATTAAAATGCAAAATGGTACAACTGACACAATAAGCATTGTTTTCATAAAAGATCCAAGGGAACCAGGAGTAAAATGTGCCAGGTTTGCTGTACTTATTCGTCCTGCAGTCCACAAATTCAGATGACTTCACCAGTCAAACCTTCTGCTTCTGATTTATCAGAAAACAATCATCACAATCTGAAGTGGAGGAAACGGGATGCTAATTCTTATGCTTTATGTGGCTACTTTTAGCTGGAGATACACGTGAAAAGTAAAAACAACCTTGTTTCAAAGATAATGGCAACAATGGCCGATAGTTGCACTTACTACTACTGGCTGCCCTGACTTCCCCTTGTTCAGCAGTGATCCCTAAAAATCATTCAGCATTTCCTGGAAACTCATGGACTGACACTGGAAGCCTCCATGCAAAAACTTGGGTTTTACTACCATGAGATTCTACTCACAAATTTCACCAATGAACTGAAGCACTAGTAAGTGCTTATAGCACTAGGTTCTATGTGAATATGTCCCAGTGTGCATATATTTATGTTTACTGCGCAAATGTGTGTATATAGACCAACATTCAGGCAGGCTGACATTCAGACATACAAATTTACTGCACGTATTCCGTATGCATGCACAGATATAGATACATAAAAATCATTTCCTTTACCCATTGCTCAGGTGTAGTCACCTCCCAGCTGGACTGCAGTAATTATTTCAAGGCAGAGAGACAATACCACGACCTAAGCCATTTGGGTCATAACAGAGGAAATAACAATGGACAATTTCTGGAGAAACATTACAGGCGGCTGTAGAAGTCACTGTGTAATTGTGGGTAGTTTTTCAGCAAGTTTACATACATTTCGGTTTGGCATTCTATTCAAAGGTCTCATAATGAAAAGTATTTGCTGACCAGTTTAGGCCTACATCAATAAGCTTGATCACCACGGCTTTCCTGAAATGGATCAATTATGATTGCCTGAATATTACTTTTATTCTGGGATCTCAAGTAAATTGTATGAAAAGGATGTTTTCCCTGGTTATGTCATGCTGAAAGCAATAGGTTTCAACTGGTCACTTAAATACTGGTAATAAAATAGGTCTGACAAAGACGTAAAGCATGAAGCCAGTTTCAATTTTGTATATTATTTTATAAGACTAAAACAAGGACACATACGGGCAAACATGTAGAACTAGATAAGCAACAAGCAAGTCTTCATCACTAGATGAGCTCCAGACACATCCCAAAGTCATCACATTACTTTGCAGCGTGTAAGCTTGACTTTTGAGAAGGCAGATTCACTCATCCCTCATGCCCTGGGCTTGTGATCAGACCTCAGCCATAACAGAAGCTTGCCCTCAAAAGCCCACCATGCTGGGGCCTCAACTGATTCATTGGGGAGCTCTCAGATCCAAAAATGAGTATGTCTGTGACAAGTTCCGCAAGCTGGTAACCAATGGGCAAAGCACAGCACGCTAACAACCCTTCTGAGGCTAAGGCAACCCAGGACACCCAAAACCTGGTTACTAGTTGTTAAGCTGAGTCTATTCCTGACAATGGAAGTTACAAGAGTCACAGAAGAGAGAAATAAAAATCCAGGATGACCAAAGGCCTTGTACATGAACGATACTGAAGGTAGTGACAGGTATGCCTTGAAAAACTGACATATTCACTCAGAAGACATATTGCTAGATTCAGTTATTTCCCAAAGGGAAGGTCAGAGAGAAATTACAGGAAAGACTAATGACAGTTTGAAGGAAAGAGGAAGCTGCAGGATGTCAAACAGAAGAGCAGGAAGGCCAATTGACAGTGGCATCAAAGACTCGGAGACAAAAGGACTTTGTCAAGTCCAGAAAAACTGATGAGTAGAGTACCCGAGCTTCTTATGTTACCTTTTCAATGCATGGCAAAATGCAGATGTAAGAAGCATGCATAGAAGTGGGTGAATGAGGAAGGTGGTATTCCTAATTCAAGAAAAAAAAAGGGGGGAAAATAATCAGAAAATAAAAGTTTAATTTTTAAAACTAGAAGATGACACTGTTCTGCCAAATACAGTATTTCCACATCCCTCCTATACCAAAACCAAGCATTTTGGCTATATTTAACATGCACCACAGCAGGATGTCATGTTCTCAGGTTTCATGCAGTAGCAAACCATGACCTCGCAAAGCTCATTCTACTGATTCACCCTTGTGCCAGAGCTGCCACATCTTGTTAACTTCATGAAGCTAATAAGGCAATAAAAAGTGTTTCTGACAAGTAAAATAATGTTGGAGAAAAGGAAGTCTAAATGCCTAGTCTGAGACTTGTGTATTCTAACAATTCTAGAAAACACAAAGGTTAATCACAGGACAATATGTGTCTAAACAGTATCTAATAGGTGGGGGTTCAGTTTTGAGCATTTAACATGGATTGTCTCAAACAGTCCTTTCCAGATCTTACTTGGGACTACAATCACAGCTTGTCCTATTCACGTGACAAAGTAAGAAAACTCAGTTATCTTCCCCGTCATTTTTTTTTCTAATTTTACTATTCATGAGACAGCATAATTAATTTAGATGACTTAGCATAGCTAATTTCCTAAGCAAGTCAACTGCTCAGATTTTAAGAGTGTGGCAAGTCAGGAGTACCTTAATTCACATTATTTCTGTAGGTGCTACTTTAGTTCAGCGAGGAAAAAAAAAAAACATTCCGAGCCATATAAATTACTTGGAAAATTTTGTCCTTATAACTGCTATAGGTACTGACCTATAATTAAACTCCAGTCACCATAGAAAGGGCTTTGACCAATAGTTTCAGAAAAATCACTTGAATAAAAATGAAGTCTGCACTGTTTTCCCCATTTACTAAAAGGAAGTTTTGAAACTCCCACCAAGTCCTTTTGCATATTTTTTTACCTTATATAAGACTTTTTCAGTAAATATCTAGTAACTAACAGCCTGAAAAAAAAGTGGATTTCAGTTGAATGAAATTCCAATCCTGTTCCTCCTTGTGAGGTCAGTGTCCAAACTTCTACCAGCTTCAGTGAAGCAGAAGTAGGTCCCACCTCTTCTGAACTCACTTGCAATGGTCCTGCCTTTTACTACAAGAAGCATCAATAAATCTGTACATGATTTAGTGTGTAGTTTATGCTGCTCTTGTTCCTTGGTTAGGCTTCCATTGTCACATGGCATTTTGGATAACACAACCAGAAGTGTCTAGACATTGGTGTAACCATTTCACAGTGTGCAGGAAGAATTAAAATGATTTCATTTTCAAGCAGATTCATTCTTTGTTAACAAGTGCTTTCTTGTTAAGGAAATGGCTGGAACAACAAACAGGCAGGTCACTATCAGTGGGTGTCACTGAAGACTATGTGGCAGCAAGAAATGAATGTAAATGAAGAGAGATGAACAAAAATTAAGAGAATCAGGTAGTCCTGCAGCCACCACATGAGCTCCTACAGCTCTATCTTAGTATTAATTGTCATTCAATTCCCCATAGCATTCTAAAACCTAGATGATCAGATAATAAGAGGTTGAGTGGTATGCATAACATCAAGCTGATTAAATTTGTTTACTGATAATTCTTTCAGGTTCCCATGAATATCATGTAATTTTCAAGGTTTATTTCAAACAGATTTTATGTAATGTATTATTGACAACATCCTCATGGACCATTTCTACAATGTCATTCAGGATAATTATTTCACAACAGATTTTCAGAGTCCCTGATTCCTGTTGGGATTCGCTTTTGCATAAATTACAGAGCAGAATATTTAATCAGTGTCCCCATTAGAACCCTATGGCTTATTTTTAGGAATAAGGAATGAGAGAATGGAGAGATTTCAGGAGGGGCAAGGGGAAAGGAATATTTGTACGACTGCAGCATGAATATTTCCCCCGGTAATATTTTCTGAACTACAGCAAAGCTAAATACTGTCCTGCAGCTTCTTTGCTTTTTTTTTAGACATAAACAGTGGCATTAATCTTTTGACTCCATTAAATTAAATATTAATGTTAACGAAACACATAATGTGGAGTTAAAAACAATTAACATTTAAGCCACATACTCCTCAAGGTTGTTCCAAAAAAGATGAGTTAGCCCCTCTTTAATAATGCCAAAACAATAATAAATCTAAGAATTATGAATATGGTAATTTTGTATTTTAATATATACACACACAGATCAAGACTGGACAATCACTTGTCTCCTAAAGATGACAAATCCTCATACTTCAAAATATCCATATTTATTTCTTTATGTCACACAATCTATAGCCTGAGCAACAGAATAGCATACTGTGCTCACTGCTTACAAAAGAGAATTCAGCAGGCAGACAAACATGGTCCTACAATTTGGCAATATATCAAAAATAAAAAAAATATGAATTTATTTTTTCTAGTAGATTCCAAGCTGCCCACTGATGTCGGCAACAACGGAGAGGTTAAAAACATAAAGCAAAGACTAAACCTTTCTGAATTATGGTAATCTGGTTTTCCCTGAATATGGGGCAAAAAAATAGGATTTACCACCATCTCTGTGAGCACAGAGTTATTTTGTTAGAGCAAGGTAGTGTTTCAGGCCACCAGAACACGCTGAGCAGTGAGGGAAAGGAGCCACATTGCCATTGCCTGGTTTGAACCAGTATCACCATTCTTAAATTTTAAGCCTCTGTCAGAGAGGCAAAGGGTGTTGCTGCTCCAGGGGAAGGGGGCCAAGTACAGCATGAACTTAAAAAATAAATTAACAGCTTGAAAAGCAGACGGGGTTGTGATTCTGCCCACAGAGGATGTAGCAAAGATATCATGACAAGCACTGGGAGACACACCAGGCAGCACAGCGAAGGCTGTATCTCGCTTCTCAAGCTCAAACTGCACCCAAGCTTCACCAATAGCACAGGGGACAGCAATTTTGATGTGTAGGGCTTAAATTTTCAGTGTTTAACAAATCAACAAGAGCTGAAAGCCATATTATCTTTGTGACCTTTTCTCAGCCAAGAGTTCAGCTGCAAGGACTCCCAAGTTGCATGTGTGACTCCTTGAGGGTCATGTGGTAACCTATGAACAAGATGAAGTTATGTACCTATGAACAAGATGAAGTTATGTACATTACCCAAATGTATTGCTATTTGTCTGGAGTATGTCAAGAGCATAAGGTTCATGGTTGTGTGAAACTCGGCATCCTTCACACCTTTCCCCACCAGTATAGCTCATGCATATTCATAATACCAGTACTGTGCAGTGAAGACTGAGACCTGATCAAGTGCAGCGATGTTAGTTTGTGTATGTAAATAGATACGCAAATATAGACCTTACCAACCAATAATGCTTAATGCTGCTGAAAACCACCAACTGAACTGCTCCTAAGACTTAACCGTTTGTGTTTGTTGTCTCTCCCCAACACACACATTTTTCTTACCGAATATATGATTCCTCCTGAGCCAACTGGTTCACAGAGCTGGCATGGCTAAGGCTTGCCATAGCTTGCAACATACAGCACAAAGGAAAATATTGTGCCAGCAGCCTACTGGCAATTTAGAGTTGCTACCTGGTGGTCATCAGAGTCATCAGGGGTTGGCCTTCACAAGGAGCCTGGAAAAGGATCTGCATCTGTGCTTGGTTTTTACTGGAAAAGTGCTTTCACCACTTCAGCATTGTGCCCCTCCAACATCTTCTCATTAAAAAGAGTGAAAAGTAAATAAATTCTTTCTTTCTCCCTCAGACACACACATACCAAATCTAATGTACTTAGAAACTGGTACAAGACATTTTAGCCTGAGACTATTACATGTAGTTGTGAATTGTACATGTACCCAGGTGCTAGACCCTTATCATACCATTTTTCTTAAACGGCAGGTATAAGGTGACAGCGACCATATACATGAGCCCCCACAGAAGACAAAGTAGCCTACTATTCTAAGATAGCCATATCATTTGTACTTCTATTTTACATGCAGAACAAGATATTTTTAGAAATTCAGTGTACCCTGCCAGCATCTAACAGAAGTTAACAATTTGTTTTAAAAGGCCTTATATAGGGCTTTGTGGTAGAAGTTACAGTACGCTCGTTGGTATACACAGGGGCTTTTTTGGAGTTATTGTTTGGGGTTTTCTTTTTTTAAGCGGAACTTTTAAAGTAATCCCACAGCAATGTATTCATTTCTTCACTGTATGCAGACTCAAAGCAGCAAATCCAAGTTGTTTATTCACATTAAATATACAATTCAATTATCATTTAGCACGAATAAAAGCTTCAAGAGTTCATTCTTTCTGATGATTCTTCATTTTTCCTAGAACAGCTCATGGGGTTTTTTGAGGGTTTGGTGGTTTGTTTCTTCTTTAAATTACAGAAATCACCTAGGCAATTAAGAAATGTGCAAAGGCGGCTGGATCCTTCTATGATACAAGAAACTAGAACCTGGAGAATATCACCAATAGCAGTAGCTATGGATCTATTAGCACAGGAGTTCATGACCCAGCCTGTAAAATAAGACCACCTCTAAACCCTCCAGTAGATATAAACAGAAGCAGCTATAGCTTGAGAGAAGTGCCAAAACCAAAGCTGGCCTCCCCTCCCCTTCACTGCTAGCTTTATACTAAAGCATATTGGTTGGTGCAGTCCATTTGGAAAAGATCAGGACCACTGTGCTTGATTACTTTGAAATTACTTGATTACTAGAAAAAAAAAATCATTTAAAAGCCTTTAAAAACCTATTTTTTATCAAGATAATGATATGTATAATGCCTGCAGAACTCCAGAGAAGTACCTTTTCCCATCTGCACACACTTAAATCACTTTGGTAGACTTCAAAAAACTGGAAGCGATTTTTTAATCACAATACAAAGGGCTGTACGATCCTCTTCATTTGTGTCCTCCACAGGATTACAGAAGAGCCAAATTGCAGGAACACAGAACCACACAGAGTCCAACAGCGCTGCCAGGGGTTTCTCTCCCGCATCCCACAGCAATCCTGCAGCAGCTGAGTGAGGCAGAAGCAGAGCCAGGGGACAGCAGAGGAGCCAAAACATCTGGTTAATACAGCATCTTCTCCCTCCCAGGGCCACAGAGGACATGGCAGCAAAAGCATCATGATCATCATTTCCACCTATGCTACTCCAACGCAGCCTGCAGCAGGGATACTGGCAGGCAGGACCCAGCTGGGATGGGGCCTGGGGCAAGGTGAGGGGCCTCCACGTTATCCATAGCACCCCTTGCCAAAAAGAAAACATCTATGAAATATGTGAATTATGTCCTTTCTTCCACAACCCAAGTGGGCCTGGGATAACAGCTTCTGCAGACCAACAGCGACAGGTGAGCCCATGCATCTCGGGGGTTTCCATGTGAAAAGAGAGCACATGGCTCATGCTACGGGCACTGGCTGTGTCCCTTCCCTCAACACACCTTCACACAAACACCGAGCCTGACACCTGCACCAAATACCTCCTTATACAAATTTAAGCCCAGACTTTGTGCCGGTGGACAAATAAGGATTACTACCTTAAAAAAACCTCACAAAAGAAAAATACTGCCTGACAAGCCAGTTCTTTGACATGCAAGAGACCAGATGAGGGTCTGCTAACATGTGATGATGCTCATAAGGAACAAAGGTCAAGAACAAAATAAATGGGAAGTAAACAGCAGTGGACAAAAAGGAGTGATGAATCTTCATGGCTTCTTTCCAAAGAGGTGAGATTTGGTAAATCAGGGTCTTCTGACAACCAAGGCTGGCTGGCCTGCATGTTTCATATGTATTACTGACAAGAATTCAAGCTCATTTCATGTGTTCCCCACCCTGGTGACTAGGGCAGTGTTTGCCAAGAGCAATGCCAGCCAGCTCATCCTGCATTTTAATCAGCAGAAAATAGCTTTTTCAGCTATAACTTCTAACAGGCCAAGAGAAACATCAAACCAGAGACCTTCAGAAGATGGAGAAATCCTGCAGAAGTTCAGCAAGGTGCAGCTGTAGACCAAAACACTTGATACTTCCACTATGGAATAGCAGGGCACATTGCAGGATATGAGATGTTCCAGCGGCAGAGAGATAGCCAAACATCAGTGGCATTGGAGGGGAAGAGAATGAGTGCTGCCTCACAGTGGTCTTATAAAGCTCATTTAAAAGAATAAGTAGTTCAAATATATAACAGGAAGTTAAATTAAGCAGTTTCACATTAATGTACACAAGTCACTTAACAACCAAAGACAACCAAATAACACAATTTCACCATTTTATCTCCAAGAGGACCATAGCATGAGGCTAAGAAAAGAAACCAGCCGCAAAACCAGTAATCCTGCTATTCTAAGTGATTGGCTTAAAACACCCTGTCTGTCTGCAATCTTATCACTACTCTCGATACATACCCAGATTTGAAATAAATCAAACTGCTTTATGCTCCCAGTGCTTTGAACAGGTTTTTTATCTGCCCTCCCAGCTGAGTACACACACCACTCTAGACATTCTTTGCATCAGACTGGAGCAGAGCCTGCGTGGCACCAGTTTCACAGCCAATGCTATCAGCTCCCCGCGCTGCAGCAGTTTGTGCCAGTAAGTATTTAGGCAAATAGGGTCAAGGCTTCAGTTTTTCTGCGTTAGAATAAAGGATCAACTCTCTGAAGTGCTGATCCAAAGCCTAATTAAGCCAGTGGAGCTCTCTCCATTCAGCTAAAAGCTGCTTATTGTTTTATTCTCCTTTATTACAACTACCAAGCTGAAGTGACACTGGGTCCAGGCTTACACCCTCAGGACCAGTCCAGGCACCGCTGAGGCTCCCCAGCACAGGCAGGACATGGCTGTCCCTCCACCCCAACCAGGCGATGGGGCAGTCCCTGTCCCAGACATCTCGTTGGGAATAGGGACAGACTGGTGCCACCCAGGTACAGGCTAGACACATCTACGGCTGTGCCTGCACCAATCACCCCACTTAAGGGGCTTTCAGGCCAGCCCAGTCTTTGGAAATAGCTCTTTTCTGAGAGCTGGCCTTGCTACACCCAGTGAAAGCCTCTCAAGTCTAAGCCCAACAAAAATCAAGTTACTTCCCCAATGGAGAATCCAACCAATTCTTCAGCCCCAATGTTAGAAGCACAAGCATCTTCACTTCTTCACAGTTTATTTTATAGTTCTGTTTATACAGAGTAAAATCTTGGGAAATCCTTAGCAAGGAAATATTTCAGTTCAGGTAATGAAGAAAAAATATGCTTCATGCAAATACTCTTCTAATTACTATAGTCACTTTGTAAACTATGTTAGGGAGTCCTCAGTATTCACAATTACACTTGGATACTTGCAATTTCATTCCATTTTTTATTTTAAACAGGTGAAGATTCATTTTGCATACCTAGTATAAAAAAAAGCACCTATAAAAGTGACGAAGTTTGAGTAACAAAAAAAATAAGGACAAAGAAATTATCAAGAACTGGGAGAGCAAATGGTAAGCATTACTGTTTATGATGGAGAACTTTATCGAAGGCAACTCTTACGAGACTCCTCCTCAGAAAAGAATGCCATGGAACAAAATTATACTAATCACATCTGTCTCCTGAACACCACAGTTTCAGTAGAAGCAAACATCTAAAAAGCTAGAACAAAAAGAAAATCACTGTTTTTCCCAACATTCACATACCCATTAGAGGGCTCTTAAACTCATTTCATGAATCTCTACCAAATTCTGTTATTCTCTGTAGGGATATAGTAGTAATACCTCATAGAAGATAATTAGAAAACAGTGCACAAAAAAATAGAATGTATGCAAGCTTCAATAATTAGAGAGAGAAGGTGGAAGAAAGAATTAGTGTTAGCAATTTAGAAATAATACGGTATGAAACAAGGTAGCATTCCCCTATGAATTTGTTTAAAATGCAGCACATAGGGGTTTTGTTGTGTTTTCTTCAGAGTACATACGTGTGTATGAAATAAAGTACCATTTATAAACAGGTAATACAGATTTGAATTTAACTGAGACAGAAGTTGCTCTTTCTGCCAGACACATGAAACCTGAAAGGTAATTTCTACTCCTAACAGCAGATGCTTTGGCACACCTTTTCAAGCTGTTTTTCCTCTTCCCTCCATCTCCCCAAGCATTTGTGTTATATATATAACCCTATTTCCATAATTTTTAAAAGTATTTAGAGTTGGATAGACTTAATAAGGGTCTCTAGCTTAATTGCATGTGTGAGTGCACAGTGGCATGATTTCCAGTTAAAACAACCTTTAAATTCTGTGTCCTTATTATGGGCTCTGTTCCAGCACTGCTTCTATGAAGAGGTCAGAGAAAAGCCAGTCCTTCCCCACTTTCTCACACCACATGGCTAATGTGACTTCTTCACGCACAGCCTAGCAGACTGTGCAGCTCGCAGTCGGTGGCTGGCAAGCCCAGTAGCCACACCACGATTTCTGCCTCCTTTTCACTGCCACGTAGCAGCCTGCAAGGTCACAACCTGCTTTGGGATTAAAGCTGTCCAAGGGACACGCGGTTTCCTGAGGACCTGAAGTTTTCGGGTGGGGAAGAAGCACCTGGAAGGATGCAGAGCCTAGGAGATGGAGCAGGGCTCACCACAGAGAAGAGCTTGTATTCTGCTCCCAGCTGACATGGAATTACCTGCAGAAAGCCATTTTAACTTTTTTTTTTTAGACCCAAATTTCTGCTCCACGTCAATGGACAAACACAAGAATTAGAACTAGGAGGTTGGACAGGGATAATTCACACATCATCCAGATAAAGGCAATTCAGCAGGTTTTGGCCTTTCAGTATCATCCCTGAGACAGGGAATATGATAGATAAATCCAATCATGTGAGATAACAGGGATATCAGCTTTCCAACCCACCGCCAGAGACAGCGGTCAGAAAACAGGGCTGAATACCAGACTTAGCCTCTTTTAGGGGAGGAATTCTTACTTCAACTCCTCATCCTGAAATCTCGGTGCTCCCAAGATACAAGTTTCTACAGCGTATTTATTCATTCATATGCTAGTCCTGACTGGTTTTTTTCAGAGAAAACCCTGAAAATAATTTATCTTGCCAGGCTGCCCTGATACCTGTTTTTTTTTTCCCAGCTTTACCTAATTTTTTTTAAACACTTGAATTCTAGTGGGTTTACCGTAGTAAGCTCACACTTAATAACTTAAGAGGAAGGCATAACTTAATGAAAGGAAGCACATGTTAAAGCAGAGAGGAAAGGACCTAAATTAAAACACTGGATGAGGCACCAGCTTTTCCTGTGGCCCTTCATGAGCCACAATCTCTTTCTGTCCCTGCTCCCTACGAGCAAGATCATTAGCTGAATAAATGATAGTTAAAAACCCATTAAGAAAAGTCAGATTTACTAGGCTCGATCAATTAGGTTTTCCAAGTGCAAAAAGATCCTAACTCACAAGCCTTAAGGAGGAAGCTCCTTTCGCCGAATGTATTAGGCAATTTATGATCTCTCCCTCCCTTTTCTAATCCCCTCTCAATCGCTTCTTTAAATGGAGAGGTTTGGGAAAGGTAGGGGGAATAGGTTAAGCTTTCCGATATTCACAGCAAGGGCTTCTTTTTTGTTTTCAATTTTAATTTTATTTTTTTCACTTTTTCTTTCCTAATCTCAAGCTCTGAGCAGGGAATGGAAAACCAAGATGGATCCTGCCAGATAAACACAACTGGATATCATATTGCTGATTCGGTTCTTTTTCCCAGGGTTCATACCAAGGCTGGGGTGGTACCGCCGGCTGTAACCATTCAAGCTCAACAGCCCAGTGGGACCAATTACTGCATTTACAGTAAAACATGCAAGGAAATGTATCTCCCTATCTCCATATAGCCAAGTTTACTGAAGGATAACCTACTACATTACACAGATTAATACTCCAGTGAGTAAATTAATCCTTAGAATTTCACTCGCTACTTGTGGCTTATAAATTTTAATTGGCTTTAAACTGCCACAAGAATTTATGTGAATGTATATTGATGAAGTAGAAGGGATCAGAAATTACTCTATTAAGACTCAGAGATAAGATAACAGGATATGTAGGGACCACTTTATAAACATATATATATGTTTGCAAAGCAGGATCCAAACTTGTTTTAGAGGTGCATCATCAGAACTTACATATAACTCCACTGAGAAGGAAAGAGGCAGCATCAGATGAGACCAAAAGGCAGTTTCAGAACGTGAAGTATTCCCATTTTGCAAAACGCCAGATGCAAAGCTGAAGGGTAAGCAGTGCTTGTGCTATTTTTGATTGCACCGTTATCGGTCACAGTCAATCAATACTACCAGTACAGCAATCAGAACAGCTTTCTGATATGCTGACACCCTGGTACACCACACAAGTAGATATTTCTACAACAATGAAATATGGCAGCAGACTTTTAAAGGGATTAGAAATGCTTAATGATATAGACTGGCATCTTTAGGAAATCACACACATTCAGAAAGTTTTGTCATCAGGACAAAACCTTTCCTCTGATATAGAAGTGTTTACAAAGATGCAGTTCACTTGTTGAACCTTCCAACAGCAAATCAGGATAGAACTGGTTCCCTGAAATGCTATAAGAACCATCTAAAATGTCTTTTTTTTCTTTTATAAACCATGTACCATAATATGGTTTATTTATCCTGAAATATAGCAGTGGTTGTTTGAACATCAGTAACAGCAAGTGTTCTACTACTGCCCATGACAGCAGGGGCATCCATTACATCCTATCCATTTTTGTGAAATACAGCAGCAGTTAGCAAGGTAGAGAATCAGAGAACTGACTTACTCTGAAATAATTAATATCAAGACTTCTTGAACCCAGTAATATGAAAGACCAAGTCTATCTCCTTTCTCCTGCCCAAATGTAAATAGTTTCCTGAAAGCCAGGAAGCAAAATTGCTACCCAAGGACCACCCTCCCATCCTTGCATTGCAGTTAGGCATTTTTTCAGCTAACACGTGACACACAAAAGTAATTCTGACACTACACTAATCAATTTCACACACTATGAATATAAACAATATATGATACAGCAAGAGGTTGCTTTT
This sequence comes from Arenaria interpres, assembly GCA_013399435.1. NCBI lineage: Eukaryota > Metazoa > Chordata > Aves > Charadriiformes > Scolopacidae > Arenaria > Arenaria interpres. The sequence continues at coordinate 36,248 of VXAK01027980.1, read as the reverse complement.
TCATATTTATTTCCACATCTGCCCAAGGCTTCCAACAAACTTTTCTAAGATGCTTCACAAATTGCTTTAGCTTTCCTGTAGTTAGTTATTTGGGATGTCCCATTCAGCATCATCAGCAGTGATGCTGCTGTACAGAAGAAGGCAGCCTTAAGGCTAAAACAGCCCATTTTGTCTCTTTCATCTTAAGGGTGGATCACTGAATTCCCTCAGCAATTATTTCAAGAGGAAAATATCTGTTGCATCCCATGCTCCGATTGTCTTCCAGACCACATTTCCAAGCCGTCCGAACAGACTCCTGTATTCCTCATAGCTCCTAACCACAACTTTAGCCCTAATAACTATGATATTACATTAAAAAGATGAACCTATGCCAATCTTCAGAAGCCTTTGATAGCTGACACCATTTGAGTAAACTGGGAGTAGAAAGCAGCATAAGTTTCCTTTGAAGCAAACTCCTCCCAGCCAAGAGTACAAGTATCTTGTAGGAAACCTCGGAATGCCTTGGAATTCACAACACTCCTTGTAACATGTAAGAACACAACTGAAAAGGGGATGCAGACAGTAACTTTACAGTCACATATCCACTGAGCTACATAGCCCTTCATATCCTCATTTTGTGCCCTACAACTGCGCATAGTGTCACCAAAGCACAACTTAAAAGAAACAAAGCTATACAGCCCCCAAACCGTGGGATATTCCATACAGATTAAACACAGACTGGGTAAATAGGAAAAGATTTTGCTTGCATAGTTTCTAGGTTAGCCACAAATACTGATTGAACCAGAGAATACCTTTTTATAAAGCCACCTTTTGCATTACAATCTAAGGGTCTAAAAAAGTGAAAATAATTGTAAAAAGATCCCCTTATTTCAAAGTATTTCTTTCTAATTTTCTTTATCTATTTAACTACGTGCTACTTTTACTTTCCTGGGTTCTCTTTTCTTTTTGACACAGTAAAGGACAACTTCAAGTTTAGAGACTAGTGAAAACGATTTTCTTTGAATTAAAAATACAGTTTTATTTTAAAAAGACCCTATTTCACTCACACATTTAACTTCTTGCTCTGTCTATTAATCATTTCCAACTGTTGAATAAAAGTAGTGAAGCTCCAGCAGTCTTAAACAGAAACCCCAGCGTTTTCCTACCTTCATCTGAGTACAAGACTTCTTAAGGCCCCTCTCCTTGAACTTCAGGTTAAACGGATGATCCCCAGAGCATTCAGGCACATCTCAGTTAAGAAGTCACTCTTCCACCTATCTTATCCGGAAGAAATGAGCTTGGGAGTGTTCAACCACCCGCTCCTGATCCTCCTTTCTCCGGGCTTGCAGGCTCCGAGCAGCCACCAGGGCAGAAAGCCCAGGCCCCCAGGCTGGCAGCAGAAAAAGCCCCTGCCTGACCCGGCTCTGATGAAAAGCAGCTGTTACACCACCTCCACCTCAGAAATGAGCATCAGCTGGGCCTGTTGCAAAATCAGTACCTGCAGCTGGGTTTAGATACAGCCCCTCACATCAGGGCTCATGCCAGTCAACCTGTAAGGCTGTTCCACCTGCTAGCAGGAGCCTCTTGATAGAATAAATAGGGAGGAAAAAATACAAGGTATGATTGAGTTTGTTGATTGACTTTTTAAGAAGCAGTCTGAGCTACTTTAGTTATACATAACACTGTTCCGATTGTTTCCATTCATAGTCTATCTGTATGCTTTGATATGAGCTCTTCTTGGTAAGATCTCAGTGCTTCCAGGTAGCTTAGTAAGTAATACAACTAACATCTGTTATGCATTTGTTTTTTTATTCCCTTTGGAGAGAGAAGAGCGTATAACAGACCATTTTATGATCCTTGATATATACTCCACTGTGTTGTCCTCCATTTCTGTTGTTGCATGCTACGTGTCAGCTGGAAACCAAAAGATGGACCTTTATTTTAGTTTCCATCCAATTGCCCTAGACAGAAGGGATTCAGAGTTCTCTGATTAGGAGTTTAGCAGAGCAAGACTATCACCTTTTCTAGGACACTATATTGCTTTGACAATCTTTAGGAAAACAGAGAGAGAAATCAGCCCGTTCTTTCGCTTCCAAAAAGCGCTGGGCCAAAATATCAAAGAAATAGACCACAACATTCTTCACAACAGTTAGACCTAGCACATTACATCTAGGCCAATAAACTAATTAGATAGTAAATATTAGAAGACCTAGTCATTCATTAGACTAATTGAGCTAATGCTGTCCAGACATTAAAATATGAGGAATGAAAGCTATATGCAAACAAAACAGCTGTAATGACTTTCTGATAAATACTTTCAGGCTGAATAAGGCTAGAGGGTATTACTCAAGGGTAGCAGAAAGATTTCCTTTACACAGCAGCAATAATCTATATATCCACAGAGAATTTAAATACATGATTGAGACCTGCAGCATACGATGTTTGCTGCAGATGAAGAGGTAATTTTGCAGCTAAGTTTCTGCTAGAAACCAGCATCCCTGAATTCACGTCTGGCCTTCAGGAAAACATTTTGTACTAAATTTTTGGAGAAACAGACAAAAGGTGCTTGAAATAAAGAATTGGCAAGAATAAGAGAAAGAAGCAGTCATTAGAGTTCACAGTCTAACTTACTTGCTACTTTCTCAACAAAATACTACCCAAAGAAAAGAGAGAAAATTGAGCTTCTAAGTTTTACATACCTAGAAGAGCAAAGTAATTCTGTTTTTTAAAGCTAAGATTTAAATAGATATCAATTCAGCTCATTAGCTCCAAGTTAAAATTGTTTGTTCAAGACAAAATCTTGCTAATTTAGAATTCTTTTTTTCTCTGAAAAGATAAAGCATTGAAGCTTCATTCACCTTGTCACAAAGTCCCATTGCTGACAGTAGGTCTCTACTGTAGCTGTAAATGAACGGTTTCTGAGTACAGTCTTTTTCTCTAAACTGATTCTGTTCCCTAATTTGTAGGAGTAGTTTAGCACAGCACAGAAGAGAACAGAAGGGGAATGCCCACTTTATATCCCTTTTTTCTGATATATCGGTGGGAGCTTGGGAATGGTCTGACCTGTTTGCCATTCGAACGGCAGGAACACAGGCGTGCGCTTGTATATGTGTCTCTACGTGTATGTGCGTATTACCGTACAATGAGCACACAAACCATAGCAAGCTGCCAGAAAAAACAAAGTCCACAAACCTCTTTACCCACATGACATCCTCGTTTGATAAAGCAAGGTGGAAGATGACTCTAGCTACTTTAACTAGGTGCATGTACTTCGGCACACACAGGCATGTGAGAAGTGAACACCTTCCCACTTGGTTGCCTCCACAGATTCCTGGTAGTGACATTCCTTCTCTTCACTACTTCCTACGTGGCATGAACTGGACAGATAGACTGACAAAAGCCTTAAGCAAGAATGAAAGAAGCTAGGAGAAGGAAATATTACATCTCGAAATGAGGAAGAGTAAAGAAGAGTATCAAAAATAGGGTGGAAGCGGGGAGGAAAACCTAAGGACAGTGCAGCGGCGGGTATGTATTCTGGAGCCAGTTTGGAGAAAGAAGAAGGTTCTCCAAAACTGATACTCTTTGTTTCATCGCCCCTCTCCAGCTTAATCAGAGGAATGCAGTTTCCAAGTTTACAGAGTCTTGCTGGTATCCTGGTTCTGTCTGTGGAGATTGTGTGACTCCCACATTAAAATTTCGTTCAGCTCCCCCAAATTAATATTAAGAATCCATGTTCTGCCCGGAACAACTCAAATGTAATCCATATATCACAGTGCTTCTTCCTTTGGATAGTTAGAGAAAACAGTATTTGTATCAATGTCTCCAAACATCTCAATGACTGTTAACAACGTCGGGCTGAAATGGAACAATTCTGAGAATTATTTTCAAGGGGACTGTCCTAAAGCTGTGGCTTTCTTATGGTGCTGGTTGCTTGTACTCCTCCACCCCGTGAGTTATGAGACATGCAGCCAAGTGATAGAAATCCCATCACTTACCCTTATCTATGAGATATCCTCTAATTTGATATGAAAGTGTAAAAATGTTTTGAGAAATAGATCTCGGCAGAATTTACTGCAGATGCCCTTCAAGCCTCTTCCAGTGGAATCATTTATCAAATATGTGAGAACATGTCAGAGTGAGGATTTCTGAGCCTTGTCCTAAATTGCATTTTATATATGGATTAATGAATGAAGTAATAAATCAAGAAAGACTGCTGTGCTCCGATTACTCTCAGTCCCTCGTATACAACTTCTTTTAATGTCCTACCTGCAAGGCAATGGGGGGAAGCAAGGGGGAGGGATAGGACAGAAAAACACAAGATTGGAGAGAATCAGCTTTCCTCTTTGTAGTGATTCTACCTAGTGCCGCTTACCCTTTTTGATTGTATTTGCACCACGTTGCCTAAAAGCTGAGTGCAAAACAGAATTCTTCCCTCCCTAAAAGCTCTGGGTGAGCCCTAGGAATGTGTTTCTTCATACATAGCATAGTTACTGGCTGTCTTTAGGAAAAAGCGTAGGCTTTACAGCATATTGGTTCTTTGTCTACAGTAAAATGTGGAAATACATCCCACTAATTTAGGCATTACTATCTCGCTCGTTCCCCCAAAATAGTGAACTGCAGGCTTACTACTAACATCAGTAGTTAGATATAGTCCTAAAGGTCTCAGTTATAACAGAAAACAGCATTTATTTACATGTCAAATCAAGCTAAGATAACTTGTTACAAAATGAACTGAAACCAGGTGAGAACATCTACATGAAGGGGTTATGCCTCTTAACCAATTTATCAGGTTTTTTTAATGATGTGAATTTGCCTTATGTACAAACCCAAAACATCATGGAAATACATAAAATTTCATAGTCTACACTCATATAGCTCCTGGCAGGTGATATACAAGCAGAGTCTGAGAGTATTTTCTAAGACTTTAATAAAGCAAATCTTCCTTCTGTAGCTTTTGGAATCTGTCTCGATTTATTTTCTTTCAGGCATTATAATGTCTTTGGGAAGGAGTGTAAATGATGTAGAGACATTTCTGCCTCCCAACAGCGGAGGGCTATCTGACTTGTAATCACAAGTGCTCTGACAATGTTTGCTGTTCTGTTGCTGGAAAATCCCCCTTGCCCATCCTGAAGCTTTTATTTTCTCCTTATCCCTCATTTGCATTCTCTCTTTCATCCAAACACCACCACAAGTTCAGCATTTCGACAGGTTGTCACCAGTATCGTTCCTATCCTGAGGGCTCGATCCACGATGTACAATTGTTCTCCGCGGCCTCTTTCATCTTTCCTATGTAGCATTAAGGAGGATGCAAAAATATTTCGATGTTTTAACATGCACACTGCTGTAGAAAGGGGGGATAACATATTTTAGCATTCGAAAGGGTGGATTAATACAACAAACCTGGAAAAGGCTAGACGGATAGCCAGGACGGGATGACATAAGGTGCAGGAGAATGGGTTTTAAATTGGTGCTGAAAGAAGCCACGTTAGCACTGATGTCATGAATTCATAGTGTGTTTGCACACCACAGCAAGTGTTTGTTTTCTCCTTAGGGACAGTTTGTGTTTGTTACGGCTGACAAGAAGGTGGTGAGGAAGAAAGAGCTAGTGTGTTTTAAAGCATAATGGGGGGGGGGAAATAGTCTTTTCTATTTTCCTGGTGTTTGGAGAGTAGTTTGCTCTCTGCATTTTAAACAGATTGTAACTGGTGAAGGGTGGGAGTCCTTCAAAAGATGGGACACGGGGAAACAGAAAAGGAATTGGAGGCTAAATTCTGAATGCTGAACTGGATGAACAAGATGCTATCACTCTAGAAACCTGAAGTAAAGCGTACACTGGTGACTTGTGAAGCCATTGGCCAGTGATTTCAAGCCACCTATACTTTAGTCATCCTATCAACATAACATAAAATTCCTTAGATTGCACTTATCCGATAGCTTAAAGGAGCTGATTATCTGCAGATTCAGCACACGCATATATACTCACTTGCAGTGCAGTTTGATTCCAAAATCATCCCAGCATTTTGGGCTTTTTTTCTGTTACCCCTGTGCACACAGAGGGTTTAGAAAACAGTAGCTGATGGCAACCACTGAACGGTCCCACTGATGACGAACAACAAGGATAGTTCATTTCCCTTTGTCGTCTGGGTTGGCGCTGTAGAAATACTAAATGCTAAAATCAGAAATAATGGTTTCACTACACTGAGGGCATATACTCACTGAAGGTACACAAAGGATTGCGTAAGAAAGAAATTTAACATAGAGTTACATTTTAAAAATGTCCCACTAAGTCTTTCTCCATCATATCAAGTTTTTAAAATAAAAAAAATATTTTTCCTACGTACTGAAAGTTTTAGGAGATGAGGATTGAGATGTGAAATAAAGTCAGTATTTCAGGGTAGGACTGTCGCTCAGTGCTTATTGTACAGTAGCCAGAACAGTGTAATTTCCTGTTGAAGTGCAAAAAGAAATTGAAGTCTGGTTCATCCCAGAAGTTCACATTGCAGACAAGTGATGGTATTGTTAACTTCATATGAATTTTTTTACCTGTGTAGAGATTTCTTTTTCTAATTGGAGATCCCTAACAAATGTTCTAAAAAGAGACAGACAAATGGTGAATTTTTATGTCTAGAGACATGCCCAGAACAGGTTAACTATCTTCTAGGTGACACCTCGTTGGGCAGGCAATTTCTTGTTCCGTTCTTGCACTAATAGATGCTTAACAGCCTGGCTCAGTAGAGACAGGGGAATTGGTTAGGCCAGGAAAGCTCTAGCAAATAACAGAATTCTAAAGAATTTGAGGGTTGGTATATTTGTTTTTCTCATGTAATAGTCTTGGCCTTCATTTAGATTTACAGCATTAGGGGATGTTTTTAAGTATTTTATCCATGTATCAATTATTCTCTGAAGAGGGCTTCACCGTATATCTACAATATTGCACTTGTACAGTAAAAACAAGCATCTGAAGAACCCTCATGAAAATACGTAAAAGCCAATTATTGTGATTTGTGTTTACATTCCAGCTGTCTTCTAATGAGATTTTTTTCCATGCCATTAAAAAAAAGAAGATAGTGCTGTCAATTTCTAGACTTGGAGATAAAGTTCATGAAAACATTTAAGTACATATTTCAGGCTTTGTCTTATTGTTTAGAGATTTTCCTGAGAAAATATGAGTTTCAACATACGCAAGAGTGCCTTCATGAATTGAAAACTTGATTTAATAATAAATGCACAATGAGACTGAATTCAACCACCTATTTGTAGCCGTGGGTTCCTTCCCAGCTCCAAGAAGCCTCTCCTCGCAGAGTGCAGTTACTGACCTTTGACGATGAATCTCTGATGCATTCCGGGTCTGAACGGTCCGGACCATTCAATAGGGCAGTCAATAAGCCAGATCTGGCTTCCAGAGGACTTCTTCCAGCCTACTAATCTTTCTATTTGACTTTGAGCTGGGCACAGATGATAAAAGGTAAAACCTTGTTACCGGCAGTATGTGAATCCCAGCTTTTATGGAATGCCTCCAGTCAACCTGCCCACACCCAGGCACGAAGATCGAGGAGCTGCCCATAGCCCCACACGGACGCGGACGCCCCCAGAAAGCAGTCCCGGCAGAGGCATCTGGCCCACTCACACTGAAAAAGCTGAATTAACTCCTATAGGCAATGGGAGTGGAGTGAATACGCCACTATACCCTACCCAAACTGCAGCTGCTCTAACTGCACAGTGAGGGCTCCTGTTTCTTAAAGGGTGTCATGCATATCAAGCCTTTCTCAGTCTTAATTACAAAACAAAAAATAATATGATCCTCTTACTGTATGTCTTCATTTACCCTCTCATCTGCTCTGGCATTTTAATATCCAAGTTTTAGTTAGAAACAGATGCCTGAGCTTCAGCACCCTTTTGTAATGGCTTAATATTCTAGGTAAGACCGAAGACAGAGGAAAAAGATGCTACAGCGAGCAACAACTTTTGAGCAAATGGGCTTGAATATTCATTAAACAACATTTAATTTAAACACCCAAACTCTAAGAGCAGCAACATATGGGCCTATTTTATTTTACATAAACTGAATAGGAGGTTGCGCCATTAGTTTCTGCAGACATAATGTTCATTACAAATGAAGTATGTTTTCCTTTAGGGAATGCGCCACCGTTTCTGTAGCGTTGTCATTCCCCAAAAAGGCTCCGTATACTTGCCATATGAAGTGCTCTCCTTGGCAATGTGCTTCAAAATGTAAACAAAATTCCCATAGATCTTCATCAACAAAGGGAACCTGGGGCAAATTAAATTCTTTAATGAGAAACAAACAAAGAAAAGAGCCCTCCCTTTTCAGTATTTTACCATGTTTAAGAGACTGTCTAGATTACATAGTTTACTACATGGGTTTTCTCCTCGCTCTTTGTGACTGAACATTTTTGCATCGGTTACTGCATGATACGTGGTTCTACAGTCCTCTGCTGGCTAAAGGATTACTTCGCACAACCTCTTGGAGAATCTAAACTGTTTTCTTGTATGCGCCTTCAATGAGAAGCAAGGTATTTGCTCTTGAAGTTTGTGTAGATTTAACATGGCTAGATAAAAACATTTTGATTGTTCAACAAGCTCCACGAGAAGTATTTTACACATAAGCCTGCACTTTACATCCCAAGACAGCTACCCAAGTGGTAAAACAAATAAATAATAATTAAAAAAAAGGCTGGGGTGATAAGTACTTGGGGAACTAAGCTGAAAAGCAAACAATTAGCATCACCGCATCTGACGCTGGACGATCTGTTCTCTCTGTAGTGCTGCTGTAGCTGTCATTAAAGTTATTGAGAAGTATTTATTGAAGAACAGACCTCAGAAGTACATCATGCATAGTGTTTACTTGACAGGTATGTAGCATTCTTCTATTTCCATTTACTAATTCTAATAGAAGTGAGGCACTGAAAGGTGGCTTTTTTCGATGGGTTGTTTATTTTTTTAAATTGAGAAACCTTCCAGAAATTGTTTTGTGTCTTTAGTAAATAAAGAGAGTTAATGTAGGACTGAAGAAGTATGGCACCTTGATATATCTTGGAAGTGTATCTCCTTTAATCCACAGAATACCAGCAATACAAAACGCTCTACGATCTTCCCTCAACTCTGGAAACAGCACCTTCAGGTTCCTCCAGGTTTTTTGGCACTTGTACCCACAAAGCTGCCAGTGGAGCATTGAGCAACCACTAGGAAGGAGTCTGATAAATTGCTTTATATAAACTACGTAATTATTGTTCATTTCTACACAGTCTATGGGAAAGTAAAGCTAGAAAAAGCATCTGCAAGCAGAACAAATCTAAGAAACAAAGAGGCACCACGGGGATGGAAAGGGAAAGGATGCAAAATTGAAACACGAGAGAAAGACACATAGATCACCAAGGATATATGCCTTGAGGTATGTATCAGCAGAACAGCCATAGAGGCAGAATTTCCTAAAAGTGAGTGGAAAGGACTGACACAGGTTTCTGAAAGGAGCATGGTCCATATGCAACAGGCAGCTGGAAAAAATTTTGATGCTTATTTTACTTACTCTGTGTTTAATGCCAGATGTTTACTTTTCAGTGTTTCTTTGATTCTGGACAACTCAATTTCACTATATTTTCTCTGTTTTATGCATTAACACAGTGCTTCAGTGTTTGTTTAAACACCATGGAGTTCAATGCTATGTAAAATATACTCCTGTTTTAATTAACTCCTCAAAGCCATAAAAGTTTAATATTTGTGTCTGAATATGAAGCAATTTCTCCCAATGCTAGGTTTAAAGCCCTGAAGCAGTGCCTACATCAACCTGACTTTCTGAAATAACCAGAACTGATCAATTAAAATAAATACTTAAAACATTAATTCTGGCAGCTCCTAAGTTTTATGATACCCCTCTATGTGCCTTAAAAAAAAAATAATAAAAGGACTTAATTCCACTTCTGCCTGTAGCAGGATCCATCAAACTATAAAGGAAACAGTGAAACAAAATCAACTTTTTCCACCCTTTTAATTTAAAAATATTAAGCCACTTCCACTGTGAATTTTACATTGGATGTTAAACCAGATGGAAAACACTGAAAAAAAGAAACTGTCAGTCTCAATTTTCTATTTACATCCAACACTGTGCAGGAGATATGGATCTGAGGTCATTTGTCACAGAAAAGTTTTATTATCAGTGATTGAAACCTGTTATCAAATCAACGCAAATGATGCCTGGCTTAACAAACAGGCCAGCAAAAATTGACAGAAAATGATAGCAGGGTGGTAACTCCAGTACAATCAAATCAGATCATCCCGAAAGGCAGTGAAGCATGTTTCTCCTAATGCAGGTCAGGCTGCAGCCTGGCCGGCTTCATTAGATAACAAGCTGTATTTTAACCCAATGAACGCAAGCAGAAACCATCGTCATCCACCCCAGTGAAGCACTGCACTTGCGCATCTTTTGCTCGTTGCAAAGCATCAAGAGAAGTCAGAGATGCTCCATCCTTCTGCCTGAGCACGCTACTTGACCTTACTTAGGATCTCTGCCTATGAGCAACAGTAGCTGGAAAGAGAGACAGAGCTTTTTTATTAGTAGTTCTGGTTGCCGATGGCCAGCTCTCGCAAAAAACAGAATTATCTTCTAGCGCACGGGATACCTTTTCGCCACTTTTGCAGTTGTTTGATTAGCCACAGCACTTACAGACAGCAAAGACTAAAATTCAGAGGAAGCTTGCTGAATTCCAGATGAGAATATGATTCCACAGGGCATTTTGTTTTTTAAAGCCATAACTAGAGTTCACCGTTAGCAACAACATAAGACTAAGTTTCCATTTAATCCCTTTAAAGCAAAGGATTCCAAGAGCATTAACATACTAGGGTCTGCCTTCTCCTGACATTGACTTATCAAGGATAACTTAAACTTTTCATTTTACCTCTTAGAGGCACCATAACAAATGTGTTCATAGAAATATCTTCATCTTATTGCTATTGTATTAGGAACATAATGAACCAAAGAACAATTTTCCACCCATATTGGAAAGTTCTCCAGCTCAGATGAAACTTTTCCAGTACTCGGAGCACAAAAATTAACTACTCTCATCTGGCCTCTCAGCAGCACCAAAATAGCCAGCCAAAAAAAAAAAAAGGCTCAATATATCTAGCTTCCTTCAAATAGAAGCACATGAGCAGGGAGCATTCACAACTAGAATTTCAAACTTAGTGTACAAATCTAGTATCAATAGCGGCTACAAGGCAATGTTCCATTTCCTCTGTGTAGGAAACTAATGACATTAAAATTAATTTTATACAGGAACTGACCAGAATAATACAGACAAGTTAATTTCTTCTGACTGTGGCAAATAGATTTGCTAGTGACCTGCATACTTTATTCCTTAAATGACACATTTTCTATAAACAGCAAGAACCCACACCACCCTTTTATCCCTCTGCCTGTTGGCACTGCAGCCTTCTCACAGCATGTTACGCCTCATTTATTTCAAGCCACCGACGATATAACTTCATTTCTTGCCCTCACCATTTGTTCTCAAGCCTGTTACAAGCTGCTCCCTACACAAATCCACCTCATCATCCAGGTGATACCAGCTTTTACCTTCTTTTATCTATATCATAGTCGTTATCTTTTTCTATGATGTCAAGACACTAATGTTCTCCTCCAAACAGACTCTGCTTCCCTGGCAATTCTTTCTTTGATCTGCTGTAGTTTGTCTTTTTTGCCTTCTAGACCGCCATCTCCTTCAGACAGAAGCCACCATCACCTGGCTGTGCCTTATCTATCTCACTGAGCCAGGGAGAAGTTGGGACTACTTGACCCAGTTTCAGTTAAGTTGAGCCCTGAGGCTTCTTGCAGAGCTTTTCAGGTATTTCACGGGAAGACTTCACTTACTCTTACTAGTCCAGCTCCACAATTTTGAGACCTTCCTACAAACAAACACAAACAACTCCCATGGTAACTGCATCCCTTGTAAAAAACACACAACTCAGACAAGTCCTAGCCATTAAAGATGATATCGCATTAGCCAAAGTCTTTCCATGTATATCAAATTGAGATTAGTCATCAACAGTTTAATTTAGAAGTTCCTTATCCAAAAATCCTTCATGGTCTAATTTAGGGTCCGGAGTAGTCAAATAGATACAACACTTGAAATAGTGAAATACAAGGGCCAGGCCAAAGTCTAAAAGTAGGCAACAATGACAAAAACTGCTACCTTGGGATGATGCGGTGTGCCAAGATCAGCAGGAAATAAAGGGTACCTTCAGGGCACAGAAGGGAAAGAAGTGAAGATTCCTGTTCATCAATGCTTTCCACTTAATTGTTTTACCTCCCACAGGAAAGGGGATTAACCTGGAGTCTCTTCACAGCACGACGCCTGCGTTGAACTTCTGAATTACAGAACATCTGCCACACACTGCTTAGACTGTAGCGTACAAAGGCAAAATGCTGGCAGAACAGAAACTCACATGAAGAGCTGCTCATGTCTCCAGACTGTGGAAAGCACCAGGATTTCAGATGACAGCTATTCAGTTGCCTGCCGTTTTCCAGGTGGAAGGACAGGAGAAAAAGATAGCCACATCAACACACACTGCTGCAGAATAGTTGAAAAACTTCAAATAGGGTGATCGGATTTGATCAGTTAATTCTGGATCGCTTCACGCCATTTTGTTCCCTTCACCAATTTGTGTGCTTAATGCCTCGTATTGCAAGAGTGCAGCTTCTGGATACGTGGTTATAACCAAACCATGCAACAAGGAAAGGTAATTGTTCTATGGATTCATTAGGTATTTTCTTCTCTCAATCTTAAATCATCAAAATGGGGCATCAGATGCCAAATTATGGCACCAATCAGTAAGACAGCCTCTTTCAATCCATCTGCTTCAAAAAGTTACTATAACTCATAAACGAGCTTGTAATGAAAAGCAAGCAAGACATGAAAAAAAATTGAGGGGAACTTTCAACTGCTCCCCTCCAGAACTAAATTCTCCTTCAAGAGGTACGTGCCTCCGGAACAGAACCATTTGCCATGTCAAGTCAAAACATCGAGACTATGCAAGACATAAATACTTTTATTCCAGCACTTGATTTCTAGATCCTTTGTTAATTGCTTAAAACTAAGGTAAGGAGGCTTCTGAAAAGAGCAACTTGAATTTGTGCCAGCACTCCAGAGCTTTAAAGTAGTAAACATTTGGAAAACACTAACTGTATGGTTTTCACTGAAACAGGTGGCTTCCATTCAATTCAAAAATGAACCACTAAAACAAAAACATCACTTAAAGCCTCAGATCCTGCACACAACTATGTTTAATGCATATTTTCAAAGGAGTTGACCTCTTTGGCAGCGGACAACTCAGCTTTATTTCAGCCTGTTTTGTGAAAAATTGCTGAGTCTTCCTTGTCCTTGTATTGCTGTGTTCACACCACCCCCTAGCGATTGTTCAGTTATATTTAATGGCATGATTCTTCTCTCCTTTGATGTTGAACACCATATATGGACAGGCTTTACTGCAGGTATTACCTTTCAAACAGGTTTATGTTCTAACTCTATGCCTCACGTGCCTAACATTTGCTCCATATCCCTTACAATCTTTTATCAGAAATTTACTGTCACACATTCAAAACATATCTACAGACTCAAGGGTTCAAGTGCACACACTGGATCTAAGTACACCAATCCCACTTTTAATAGCCCTCTAGCAATTCTTCAGAATTCAACATACTCACAACCTTTGGGAAGAACTTCCAATACATACCTATCTTTGAAGGTCTGTCTGCCAAATTAAAAGCCTTTCCACTTCCGCAGGATTTCGGAATCAAAACCATTATTTCAGAAGGGATTACTCCTTTTCACCATCCCCTTAGTCTAACATCACTAGAGTTCACCCATGTTTAGAAGAAACTCCACTACCTACACTTCCACAGGAGCAATTGCCTACTAACCCCAGTTACTAACCTCAACAGAGGCAGCAACACTACAGCGTGAGGTACAGAAAGTTTTCTGTGCAGCTGAGAGTATGACGATGCCGAATGCAAACAGCAATCCCACTAGTTCAAGACTTAGACTGAAGGCACCAGAAGAGGCATTAAGGGCTTTATCTCTAGTTACCAGACGTTGTACCGAAGTTATTAGGACCAACAGTATTTCCTTCCAATCACTTTAACAACTATAGTGTTGTTGGTTTCCTCCGCCACGGCTAAAAACGCGTTACCTGTTTTACAATATGCTGCCTCAATACAAAGGCAGTACAATTTAAAAATACTGTAGTTTGGTAAGAATCAAGTCAGAGCCTTCATCAGCACAGCTGCTAGAGCTGCCTAGGCAGTTTCAGTCCTATTTCAAGGGTAAAACTTGTTCTGTTTGCTACTCGGAACACTTGGACCAGAATGCCTGCACTTCTAGCATAAAGCTTGCCTCACCCAGCCACTAATTCAATCTTAAATCAGTCCTTTAACATTACCATATGAAAAATTAGGGGTGTACTGCAGTTTGCAGACCAGAGACAGACCCCAGAGCCTGTCCTGACAACTCAGGAACAACAGAGAAGGCATGCCTGACTCCATTAGCAAAAATCTTAACTGGAATTATGCAGCTCTGAATATCCATCTACATGTTTTATTCTCCCTTCAGCTATATTCTATAGATCTATATAAAACAGGCACTCCAACAGGCACATCTTGAAAAGACTTCAAACCACAGTTCGTACACCCGATGACAAAAGCATGCCTACCTCCATGAACTAAAGCTGCCCGCCTGGAATTAGGTTATGCTCCTATCTGTAGAAAGCTCTGATTCACTTCAAATTGATACTCAAAACAAGAGTTGTTTAATTATGAAAAGATTTTAATGCAGTGCAAACAGTGCACCAATTTTAAATTTCTCAAACTTTACAAAATGGTAACTTTTGAATCAAAACCAAAGGGCAAACCAGCATTTTATTGACAAAGTTTATTTGATGTTAAAGCCAGATGAGCAGCTTCTTTCCAGAATAATTCTTTCTATACCTCTTCATAGAATTATGTGGTCTGTAATGGAAAAGATAGATCAGTGCCACAGCATTAAAACCATTTTTGAACTCATACTTTTACAGAGCCTGAAAAACTGGTTCCAAATCAAGTCCCATGAACCACACAGCCTTTCTTAAGGTTCAGAATTTCACAGTACTGTCATGGGAATAATGAAGAGCCTAGATAACAGCATTTCGGTAAACATGCTACAATTGCTTTACCAGCTTTCTGTTTAAGACATTATACTCACACACCAGCTCCCAGACAGTCTCAGTTGCTTTAAAATAAAAGTCATTCAGACTATTTGTAATAAAATCAACAGTTTTGTCTGTAACTGTTACTGCCCACAACAAATTGAACTCCCTTAAGTTTCTGCAGCAAAGATGTATAGTCTAGGACTTGTCTAAACAACTATCAGGTTTATTTACAAGGAATTTACTTGAAATAAGTATCTATAAGAAAATCACAGAAATTTGTCCTCAAAATAGAAATCATATTATTTCAATGTGTTTAAGACAATAAAAACCAAGGTGTACTATCCCTTCCTTAGCGTACCTACAAGAGGAAAAACTCAAGAGTTGTTTACAGTAAGACTAATTAATCAATAGTTTTAGCAACCATAAATCTGGAATGCCTGATTTATTAGTCTTTATACTAATCAGGTATTTCATGTAAGTGGAAGCCACATAATTTGGCAACACAATAAGAAGCACAACAGTCTTAACTCTGGGTTCTCTATCAGCATAGTGCCATGGTGTTTGCATAAATCAACATTAGACCTATGTCATTGTAATGACCACAGGCTACTGAATATCTACCCTTCAAAGCATTCTGAAGTCATACCTGTTATCCATTTTCCAGCTGAAGTGTGTTCATTTACTGAAAAAGAAAAAGCATTCATTAGTAAGAGAATGGTTTTATCAGAGTTCTGTTACTGTAGAAGATGGAGCTTTGGGGCTTTTTACTGACACAATACGCTTTTTTCAATTACCACAGTGAATGTGATAGGAAAATCACAAAGTTTTGACTACTGTCAAGGTTTAAGACGTAGATGTCATGCATTCCATCAAATAGGACCAAACAACAGCTGTTTACAGCTTACAAATGCAACTGCATGTTCAAGTATATGTACAGGCAACAGTGGTTTTAAGTGCCTATCCACCCTCACTCCTGCTAGATCAAGATTTAAAAAAAAAAACACATTTCTGTTTGGAAGACTTACGCGTCAAAAGCTGTCAGACCTACATAATTGTGACATTAAGAGGCAGAGTGGGGCTTTTTTGCATTTGTTCTGAATGCAAGCACTAGGCGAGAGGCATCCACATCACATAAAAGTTGCAAACTTTCATGTGAGCTCAGCTAACTATAGAAATACAGAATGTATTAAATATCACAATCTACTGTGAAATACTTTTCTTCAAACTGCAGGGAAAAGAGAATGGGAATTCTGAAGAAATGAAAGGAAGTAACAAACACAATTTTTAACAGTCATTCATCAGCACAGTTGATGTTTGACTTAAAAGTTCAGGAAAAACTATTCAAGTACAATTCACCATTTCAACAGTTTTCATCATTACACGGCACATAACTCTCAGAACAATACAGACTTGCCTGAAGATGTCTCAGAATCAAATGCCTACACATTTCTGAGATAAACATTTTTCACAGATTGTGCAGGTGGACTCCAAAACTTATTCCAGGATTCCTATTAAAAATTTCTCCACATGGTTGCAATAAACAATGTTGAACCACGCCACAGCATTACGTTAAAACATGCATTTTTCAAGACAAATCTTTAGGACACGTGTGTATTCCACAAGCTTTTTCCTGTGATGCAGCACAGAACTCTTCTCAACTAAGCTTTCCAGAAAGCATGTAAATTAATTTGTCTTTAGTTTTCTCTAATCCAAATCACAGTTCACTTATTACTGAGATCACATGCTAGTTTGAGAAGTGTTTGATGCAGAACTCACAGCTGCTATGTAATTATCACAGCACACGATCCTGGTCTTGATTTCTAAAGTGTTTATACACTTTAAGAGAATTTCTATGAACTGGACAGCTTTAGTAATTCTAGTGACAGTCATTTAACCAGTATTAACACTCAACAACTATCTTCAAGTGCCAAATTCTTTAAGGGAAGATGTTGATCCACACTACTGGTGCCAGTACAGCATTAAATGACCCTCTTGACACTCACAAGAGGGTGCATGTTAGTGTCACTACTACACCAAATGCTAACTTGTGCTGTTATACTGTAAACAATTGCAGGACTTAATTATTAAAACAGCATTAAATCAGAAAGGAGAAGGGCACCAAATCTTACCTAGAAGTTCCCAGCAACATAGGTTTAATTCCATCCAAAGGTATTAAGAACCTCACTTATATACAGCAAGTGAAGAATCTAATTTCACAGAGCAATCACTGTGGTTTGTCTTAACTTGGAATACTGCAGGCCAATAGTTAAATACAGTTTAATGCTGACAACTGCACCATCTCAAATGCAAAAAGCTGTGATGTGACTTAATCTTCATAAATGCACAACTAGTTTCACACAAAGGTCAACTTACACATGCAATTGCACTGTACTACTTTGAATCAGAACCTGGGCTGGTTCTGAACCGATGCCTCAAATCAATAGCATTGAGTTTCTTTGATTTCTTCTCATTTGGAATTCCTTGTTTTAATGTTGTTTCACTGGTTTCAAAGGTCTTGTTCACTGTTAGCCACATTTTATTTGTAAGTTGCATAGAATAAATTTCATTATGTGGTCCTCTGAATCCTTACAGCATAGAAGTAACTTTAAAACAAAATGCGTGCAAGGCAGTACAGTGCTTCAATTAAACACATGAACACGTTTCAGTGATGTATAATTCAGTCACCACATCCATGCTCATTCTCAGTACCTGCTAGATACTTCATTTCTGATGGAGAATTCCATGAAAGTAGAAAAAAAAGCAAAAGTGAAGATTACTAAAGTTCAAGATGTCAAAGCACTTCAGCAGCTACAGAGCTAAGTGTCAAAACTCCCTGCCTTATCTTCCCTCGTTAAAACACTTGGGGAAAAAAACATTTAGCTGCACAGCTTACCCGCTATTTTTCAGACGACAAAAAACTGCTAGGGTCTTCACATTCAGCCCACTCCTCATTTTGGTGGGGGGGTTTAATTTAATTATAAAGGAACTCTGTCTCCCCCAAGCTGCTCACCTGATGAGCTTGCATCAAGTTCCAGCCACAGCATAGGAAGCTCCCACCAGGGGAAAAAAAACCCACTATCTTGGGAATCAATCACTTAAAACCAGGATAAAGCAGGCATTCTACCTTAATTCTCTTTACACACTGTCTTCACTATCTACACCACCACACCCCCTTAACGACATCTCTTTTACAAATAACACCATAAATAACAGTAACTTCGTGGAGTAAGTATTAGAGATTTAGGTAGTCCCGAGTGACAAGTGTTAAGAATAATATCTAATTTGTATATTGCAAGCCTGAGTTATGAGATTAGAGCAATACTGTTAGATTTATGGAATTTTAACTTTCATTCAAGTGATGTGTAGGAAAAATCATTGAGGAAGCATTATTTCACATTGTATCAGCTAAGCTTGCAGCAGTGAGCAGCAAAACTAAGCTACTGAGCTGATAAGCTATACAACACCACACAGATTACCTTCTGTTATCCAGTAGAACAGGTGAAAAGAAATGGAAGAAAAACAGTGTTACTCTCTTGAACAACTTCTAATGAACATTTCAAAGGCAACATGGCCACTCTAGGTTACAGATATTCTCATCCTACCTTCTTGCCAGCACCAACATTTGCCTTGGCTGTGCCCCTGACTTTCTTCATTCTGTTCTTACGCTCCTTTCGCTGCTTCCTAGAAGTCTTCTTCTTTTCATATAAGCCATGCTATTAAAAAAACAGTTAAAATTGCATTTAACGTTGTTTCACTGATAGTAACTTCTGAATTTAAGTTTTACTATTTCTGGACTCTTAAAATACTGTTTAAATTTGAAATATTTGCTAAGTAGTGAGATAAGGCCACTAGCTAATGAATAATATACAAATAAATATAAGCACTAAAGTAATGTTTGTATCAGTCTTATCTCTAATCCTTCTTCAAGACCCTTAACAGTGGTTAGTTATTTATTACTGCTAAATGTCACTGGTAACATCAATTTTGCCTTCGCAATTCCCTTATACTAAACAGTAAAACCCTCTTAACCCCACTTTGCAAACACAGGGGCTGGGGTATACTATTTTAAGGCGCCTTATATAACTCTAAATACACCAACAGTACTTTCACAAAACTTTAGCTTTGATTCATATAAATGATGAATCACTAAACACTTGACATCCATCCTAATTGTTTTTAAGTTACCACAAAACATACCCTGGCAAGCCTGTGCTTTGGCTCGTTTTTCTTTGCATAGTCCAGGGAATCGTAGATCATGCCAAAACCTGTTGTCTTGCCACCACCGAAGTGTGTTCTGAAGCCAAAGACGAAAATTACATCAGGAGTCGTCTTGTACATTTTTGCCAGCTTCTCCCTGATTTCTGTTTTGGGGACTGTGGCCTTCCCGGGATGAAGAACATCAATCACCTAAGAAGGAATTTTTACAAGTTGTATAAAAGCAAGAGAAGGTTAATATCCAGTACAACAGCCAGGTGCTACAGTCCCACCATGAGCTTAACACTCAAACTAGCCCCCATCAGCAGGAGAATTTATTATTAATTTGATACAAAAGTGTTCATAAGTCTCCTGCTTCAAAATACAAACAGTTTGCTACCTCACCATCAAGATTTACCTTCAGCATGCATCAATACATTTAAACCTACAGGTTCTTACAACAAGAACTCCAAAGGTTTTAAGTGCCCCTTACTTACAGCTGCTAAAGAACACTCACAGCCCAGAACCAACAACCAAATAATTATAAAGGCATTTTTTTGTATTCTTTTACCATCTGCTTGCGCTGAAGCAGTCTGTTTGTCATGAACTTCCTGGTTCTGATGGTCACCGTGTCATTCTGTAAGAGAAGGCACGAAGAAGTAAGAAAAAACAATAACGACACATGCAACCCAAGCTTAATAAACATATAAATGCACAGTACAGCAACAGTCAGTAGTCTCTCAGGTGCTGACAATGAACTCATAACTTAAGTGGACCGGTCCTGGGCTACAGATAACATCCCTATAAACTACATTTTGATTTGTACTACTGAATATACATCAACTGATGACAGACTCATCCTCAGTTCCCAGACAACACAGTAACATACACACCAGCACCATTCCAAAAAACTGAAGCCGCTTTTAATGAGAGATTAAGATTACATCAAAGCACTACAACAGTACAGCTCAAGTTGCCTTAAACTGCCTTAACTGGAGCACCTCTCCTGTGAAGACAGACTGAGCGTTGGGGGTGTTCAGCCTGAAGAAGACAAGGCCCCGGGGAGATACAGCAGCTTTCCAGTACTTAAAGGGGGCTACGGGAAAGACTCTTTTATCAACAAGTGTAGCAATAGGACAAAGGGTAACAGTTTTAAAGTGTAATAGGAGACATTTAGACTAGATACTAGAAAGAAATTCTTTACTGTGAGGGGGGTGAGACACTGGCACAGGTTGCCCAGAGAAGCTGTGGATGCCCCATCCCTGGAAGTGTTCAAGGCCAGACTGGATGGGGCTTTGAGCAACCTGGTCTTGTGGAAGTAGCAGCGGGGTTGGAAACAAGTGATCTTTTAAGGTTCCTTCCAACATAAACCATTCTATGATTAATAAACACACGTGTAACCGCTTCCCTAACACTTTCAAACAAGAACAGCTACAAGACGAATACATAACATGATCCAGAGCGCCCCTTTAGTACCTTAAATGAAGAAGTACGATGTCGCACTACTATCAAGGCCCAGGGTTGCTCTTACCGACCAGCAGCAAGGCCTCCCAGCAGGCCAACCCCAGGCCCCGGCCCACACGCCGGAGCTCGCCCCTACCAACTGACACCGCCGCGCCCAGGCCGCAGGAACCCCGGCCCCAAACGGGAGACCGTTTCCTCCCCTTATCACCCACCATACCCCCACAGCCCGCTACGGGCGGTGCAGCCCAGGGGGAGCGGTGCGCTAGCGAGCCCCGCGGGAACAGGATGGCGGCAGCAGGGCCCGGATTGCCCCCTGCCCGGCCCCGGACACTCACCATCTTGGCGGCGGCCTCCCTGTCAGCCAGCGAGAAAAGGAAGGAGGGGCCTCCCCGCAGCCAATCATAAGGCGGCGCAGGGGTCCTTCGCGCAGGGGGCGGGGCCGCGCCGGAGGGGTGTCTGTCCCGGAGCCGGACCCGGAAGGAGGCGGCAGGGGTGTCTCACGCGCGCCGGCGCAGAGTCGGCCCCGCGCTGCCCGCGTGCAGCCCGGCCGGTCGCTGAGGGGACGCCGCCGGGTTTGCCTTCTCCTCCCTGCCCGCCCCGCCGCTCCGGCTCCCCCGCCGCCACCCNNNNGCCGCTCCGGCTCCCCAGCCGCCACCAGGGTGAAGGAGCAGTTCAGGGAGACGGATGTGGCAAAGAAGATGTGAGTGGGGCGGCCGGGGCGGTATCCTGCCCGGCGGTGGGGGCTGCCGCCGGGCCGAGGGAGCGTTGCCGCGGGGTGGGCCCGGCGGCTGTGGCGGCGGCGGCGAGCGGCGGAAATCCCAGCGGGTGGCTCCCCCGCTGTAACGGGATGCAGGAAGAAGTTTAGTGCGCTGGGGATGAGGGTGGCTGGTGTAAACGGCCGGTTCCCTTTTCAAAGCGCTGGCCCTGGCCTGTGCTGAGGCTGCTGGCGGGCGGCTGGGGGTGTGAGCACCTGCAAGGCTGCCCAAGAACAGCCGTAAATCCCTCAGGTGTCAGCCACCAACTCCCTTTAAAACATCTCTATTTTATATAGTTACCCCAAAAGAACCTGCTCCAACTGTTTTGTGACTCAGCCTCTTCTGCATTGCTTTTAAATACATGCATGCATGCCTGTACTTAACAAATATTTCTGCGTCTATATGTGCACATACATACATGTGAAATTTCCTATTCTAGAAGCCACATCTGTTTTGGCATGAAATCTCCAGAAGAGATGCGTCAGCAAGCTCACATACAAGTGGTTAGCAAAAACTTGTATAGTCAAGACAATCATCACTCTCCACTGCAGTATGGAGTACTTGACCATCGTATGGTGAGGACCATTTTTGGTTGGTTTTTTTTTCCAAACCATCTTTGTAGAATTACTTGAAATGGTTAAAAATAATTTGGGATTACTGAAATTTACTGCTCATACAAAATACATTTAAATGTGTTTCTACTTGAATTGCTCAGGGAAGTGATTGAGGCACTTGAATTGCCCTGGGAAGTGGTTGAGGCACCATCCCTGGAGGTGTTCAAAAGACGAGTTGACATGGTCCTCAGGAATATGGTTTAGTGATTTTTTTTTTATTGCTTATTTCTTATTTATTTTCTTGTCAGGGTTAGGTTGATGGTTGGACTAGATGATCTTTAAGCTCCCTTCCAACCTAGACGATTCTATGATTCTATGCTTAGACTGTCGGTTGCCATTACAGCTACTTTCTTCATGCTTTTGGATGGTTCGGGAAAGCTTTCTTTTAAGGCAGGAGGTGAGTTCTTTCTGCCTAGTTGTTGACACATCCGAAAACATCCATCTACAAAACACCACATTGTATATCTGCAGCCTGTAGATCCGCTGCAAAAGCTGTATGAGGTAATGTCACTGGTATCAGCAGGGCCTGCTTGGAGTGAACGTATTGCTACTGATGTGCTTCTGATGCTAGGAAAAAGGAGTATGTGCTGTGATCTGCTATTAGGATAACTGACTAGTGTAAGAATTGTTATATTTTGTGTGTGTTCATTTGGTAATAGCTAATGCTTTTTTCTCTCAACCCAAAGGGAACCAGTGAAAAAGACCGCCCCTGTGAAACCTGTGGAAAAAATCTGGCAGATTGTTTAGGACATTATGGGTACATTGACTTAGAACTGCCCTGTTTCCATGTTGGATACTTCAAAGCTGTGATAGGCATCTTACAGGTAAGCACAATTATGATTTGTCATCAGTTTCTGATCTAGAAAAAGGAAATTATAGCAAAGATGATGCTTGAAAGAGTAATTGAGAAGGCCAAAATGAGTTTGTATTATAAATTTTATCGTTGTGCATTTTGTGTTATGTAAAATAAATGTATTTAAATATTAGTCTAAGTGATGTAAATACATCTAGTTTATTTTATGTAATTTCTGACTAATTAATTCATTATTTTTCTGTCATAGTTTGAATGGAATGTATGCAGTATAACTTGCCTTTTAGGACATCCCAGTAAATCAAAGCTCTGTTCGCTTTCTATTTGGATTTTTAAGACCCTACAGAGCTTAGATAAGGATTTGCCTCGTTGACTGTGATTTTTTTTTTTTTTCCCTATGTACTTTTTTCTGTGTATTACAGTGTATCAATTGGTCTTTCAACCAATACCATTGTATTTCATTCAAAAAAATTGTTCTCTTTTGAAGAACTATAGTTAGAGCTGTTACAGTAGATGTTACAACTCTGCATGTGTCTGTTAAACTGTGTTTATATGCTTTTACATTTAAGATGATCTGCAAAACCTGTTGCCGTATCATGCTGTCAGTAGAAGAAAAAAAACAGTTTTTGGATTATCTGAAGCGACCTGGCCTTACATATCTTCAGAAAAGAGGGCTAAAAAAGAAAGTATCTGAGAAGTGCCGAAAGAAAAACACTTGTCCTTACTGTGGTGCCTTTAACGGTGAGTGTTGGCATTAGCAGTTTGTGATAGTTATCTGCTGTGATGGGTTTTACTATGATGGCTGTGACAGGTATTAAAATCTTGAATATCCTTGTTTGTTCCCCAGCTAATGAGTGTTCTTTCTGGCCTTCATTAAGAAACAGGTAATTGTGTTCTTCATGCCACACACAAGCTTGCTCACATCTCATTTCTGTGGATAAAGACCTTGTCCTAGTTGCTTGTTTTGTTTCATGTGGTATCTCTTCATAGAAGTAACCAATATGTGATACTTGAATAATGGCCAAAAAAAAAAAAAGAAGTGTTTAACATGTTTTTAAAAATATTGGGAGCTGTTTTCAGTGATCAGTCCCTTAAGTTAGAAGTATTTGTAGCCTTTAGTTTTGATTGAACTTCACATTTTATCACTATATTAAATTGTCTTTCTTAATAGTGGATGTGTTTATTGTTCTCTAGAAGGATATGTTCTGAAGTTTGGCAGTATTTGAACTGTGATGATCTCGGGTTACACTGGAGTTTGTTCTTCAGGGCAGAGTATCTTAAAATTTCACATTTGGTTTTCAAAATACGCTTTTTTCTTCTCATACTCTGATCAAGTGATATTGCTGTTAAAGGACTTGCACTGTAACAGATTCATAGTGGATGGTTAATTTGTAACTTAAAATTTTACATTTTTAAGTCATGAACAGTTTGGGTTGTTTGTTGTAATGATCAATATCCTAATAAATAGCTACTTCGTTATAAGTACCACGTGTACATATAGAGGGCACGAACAACAGGCATTACAAAAATAAGTGGTAGGTCAGTGTACTTCAGTAAAAATAACTGAGTTTGGAAAGCACTTGTATTAGTCTGTGGGAGATGTATGAATACTGCTACCTGCATGACATAAAAATAGTTGTCAGATCCTTCTTACAGTTCACTTCCAAAATTACCTTAGAAGGTAGTAAAAGGACATATAAATTGCACATCTCAGTCCTGGTTTTAGGGTTGGAAGTTCTACTTCAAAAAAAACCCTGCTGTGATTGAGAGGAAGCCGAGTTAAGGTGCGGGCTAAACCACCTGCTTTCAGCTTCAGAAGCTGCATCATGATCTAGACACACTAAGCCAGCCGTACGAGGAGACGTGACCTGATTGTCGTTGTTGTGTTTTGTGAATTTAGGAAAATAGCTAATAAAGCTGATAAATTCTTATTTTATTCTTGTGTTCACTGAAAGTTTAGCTAGCTTTGGAACTGTAGCTTTCTTGTTTCGAGTTTTGGAGGGAGGGTGGTTGTTGTTTGGTGTTTTTGTTGTTGTTTAAAAAAAATAATCCAGATTTATTTGCTTGCAGGAACTGTGAAGAAATGTGGTTTGTTGAAAATAATACATGAAAAGTACAAGACCAATAAGAAAGTGGTAGATCCGTTAGTATCTACTTTTCTCCAGTCCTTTGAAACTGCCATAGAACACAACAAAGAAGTAGAACCCTTATTAGGAAGAGCTCAGGTGAATTTTATTATGAATTAAATTTTCTGCTAGTTTTTATGCTTGAAATAAAACTCAAAGGTTTTCGATGTGCCAGCTTAAGCATTGTGGCAATCCAAGAGCTTCACATACCAAAAGATACTTGAAGAAAGTTTGTGTTTTTTGCGATTATGTTAACTTTGCAAAAATGGGAAATTTTGTTTATTGATGTGTTCTGAAACAGTCAGGCCCATAGAAGCTTTGCATGTGCATATAGATTTACTGTAGCTCTGAGATTATTACAATACACAGAATATTTTTTTTGTTCATAAGAACTTAGTGTTGCCAAGGAGAAAGGAGAGTTAATTTGGTTTTGTTTCATTCAGCTTTGCATTGTCTGCTGTTTTGTTTCCTTCTGCTCTTTGAAAGCTGGGAAGATTTGGAGTACATATTTAGAAAAAGTAATTAATATCTGGAGTTTCTTATACTGCAGCAGTAGCTGTAATAAGAGAGAAATGGGCTTTTTTAAAAAAAACCTAGAAAATACTGTAATTCATGTTACTTCCTACCAATACAATGAATACAATGTACTGTAAGTTTGGAAGAGGTTTATTGAGTTGCTTTAACAAGTAACTATGAAATACTCTCAGTTAACTGTTAAAAAAGAGACTATTGATGAGAATTAAACACTGACGTGTAAGGGAAAAAAGAAAGGAGAGAAAATAGCAAGTTAGAACTGGAGATGCGAAAAGCATTGGTTCAGAATAAGACATAGTTTTGTTTGCATTAATAGTTCTTATCTGTTTGTCTTTTTAAAATATGTTATTTTTGAACAATGAGTAAATGAGTGAAGAGGAGAAGAATTGGAACTGTTACATAATTCCTTTCTCCAATGGTTTTTGTAGGAAAACTTAAATCCTTTAATAGTATTAAACCTCTTCAAAAGAATCCCAGCAGAAGATATCCCTCTGCTTCTAATGAACCCAGAAGCTGGTAAACCTTCAGATTTGATCCTCAGGCGACTCTTAGTGCCCCCACTGTGTATCAGGCCCTCTGTGGTGAGTGACTTGAAGTCTGGCACCAACGAAGATGACTTAACAATGAAACTAACAGAGATAATTTTCCTCAATGATGTAATAAAAAAGGTGAGTCATCCTTTAAGCTCTCAGAGACTCTTAACTTCAAAACAATTTGGTTAGAATGGAATATAGAAAGTGGAATATATTCCACCATCTGCTCTTAAGAAATCAGGTTTCAATTAGCATGGTTGTCAGATTAAGACTAGAAGTAAATTTGACAATTTATCATTTCTTTAGAAGAACAGTTCTGCCAGGCTGATACCCTTCAGGCTTTTCAAAACTGATCTTTTGTCGGGAAAAGAAAATCAAGTGAGAGCTAACTCTCCCATGATTGAAAAATTATTAACTATTGGCGATCTTCCTGGTTGTGAACTTATATTACCTTTGCTTCAGTGGCTTGGGAAAATATAATTTAAATAAATACATAGTGTTGTGACCATTTGTCCAAAGCCATTGCTACTAAAAAGAAATTTTTTTCTGGGTTCTCCTGTGAATGGCCTTACACTATAGTGATATGCATCCTGTTATAAAGTTATTATTTTCAAAAGAAGAATGTCAGAAAAATTCTTTGTTAGTTTATTATATGTTGTTATGGTTTTTTTCTGAACTTGTTTACTATTTTGTTTAGCATAGGATATCAGGAGCCAAAACACAGATGATTATGGAAGACTGGGACTTTCTTCAGCTGCAGTGTGCGCTGTACATTAACAGTGAGCTCTCAGGAATTCCTCTCAACATGGCACCTAAAAAATGGACCAGAGGTTTTGTTCAGAGACTTAAGGGAAAGCAAGGTTTGTCTAGAAAGTTGTTTTTAATTAGTTTGTTTTTTTTTTTAATTAAGACACAAAATATTTGCTATTCCAGAACATCTTTCATCTGCTGTTGTGTTGTGCTTCAGTGATATACCTTGAAAGATTTTCTAATATGCTGTCTTAACATATAACATTTTGAAAACAACTTTATATAAAAGAGTTTTCACCTGCTTATTTTGTCAGGTCGGTTTAGAGGCAATCTGTCTGGAAAGCGAGTGGATTTCTCTGGCAGAACAGTCATTTCACCTGATCCTAACTTAAGAATAGATGAAGTGGCAGTACCTATTCATGTTGCTAAAATACTAACTTTTCCTGAAAAGGTAAGTAATGTAGAATCAAAACCTTTTCTATGCTTTTTTTTTCCAGGCATCAGTGTTGTCCTTCATGGCCTTACTGTAAAAGGGAGCAAATGTATTGCTTTTATGTTCAAAATGTCACTCAGCGATGCCTTGCCTGTTCTGTTGCTGCTGGTAAATGTACATTGTACTCGCGGGTATATGCAAGTGCTGTGAAGACATATTGTGTGGGGAGTGACATACCAGGAGAGGAGAGTTTTGCTTGCTCTTTTTAACTCATACATAAGCTTCATACATTTGTTGATGTATCTGCCCAAGGAGTGGTTATATCTTTTTACTTCTGAATTCACTTCCCAGATCTTTAATTTAATTTCACTCTGATGTTCTGCTCTAAGATGGGCTGATATTTTCCTTCTCTGTTCTCCCCTGCCTGTTCCCTTGAGCAGCTGGAGGCTGTGATAGGGATTGTCAGTTGAGTCTAAAGTTTGAAAATACAAAAGCCACCAGCAAAAACAAGAGGTCCTGAAGCATCTTTCATTTGTTTCTGATTGAAGTCTTTATGCAACAGGTGAACAAAGCAAATATTGATTTTATGAGGAAACTTGTCCGTAATGGTCCTGATGTTCATCCTGGAGCCAACTTCATACAACAAAGGCACACACAGATGAAAAGGTATCATGCTTATCAGTAATCATTCACTTTTTATCTCTCGTCATCAACGTGTTCTTACTGCTATGTAAAAACAGTTATACCTACAGGGATTAATATTTATTTTTAGAATCTTTCATAAAGGGCAGCAACAAAAAGTTGTTATTAACTCCTCAGGTTTAGCATACAATTTCTTTTTAGATAATCTGTTGGATTTAAACTTAAGTGTACACACTAATGCTAGTGAACTGCAATTAGATTGGTTGGGTTTTTTTTAAAGACTGTGTCTCTCTTATTTGCAATAGAGGGTGTGGTACAGAGATAAATGAAAACAGGCAGTTTTGGGTACATTGTACCGGCTGTTTTTGAGACCTATCTGCAGTCCGTGTATGGGTACTAAGAAGTGATGGTGCCTGAGTGAAACTGCCTGTACTCTCTAACACAATTGAAGCAAGTTCTTTGTTTTTATAAATACTTTTTTCTTACTTGTTTTACTAATAACTGTAGCTTTGTTAACTAATGTCACAAATACCTTCATTATTTAAAATAACAACAGGGATGATGTTTAGTGATGCAATCCACAGAAGTTTTGTCTTCTAGTTATTGTAATACAAATACTCCCAACATTTAATGGAAAAACTGGTGTTATAAACACAGAATTTATTTTCAGTTGTCTTTACATCTTGCTGACTTCAGTTCTTCTGATTCCATTGTCGTGTTACTGTAAGGTTCTTAAAATACGGAAATCGAGAAAAGATGGCTCAGGAGCTGAAGTTTGGTGATATTGTGGAGCGACATCTTATAGATGGTGACATAGTCCTGTTCAATCGACAGCCCTCTCTTCACAAGCTGAGCATCATGGCTCACATTGTAAGTGTGCACACAGTCTACCATACAGGTAGTGCATCCCTGAATATCAGGTGGTTTACCTTTGCTAGTGTTTATCTCTTGCACACACAAAAATAAGCAGCCTCTTCGGAAGCACTGCTTGGAGATGAGCATGAATACATTGCATTTGGGGAATTTTTACGGGACGTGCTCTGTAGCTGGGCAGTATGCTATCTGGACAATTCTGTTAATAGCTGTAATTGACCTCACAATCTGTTCTTGTGTAAGCGTTTCATTTTTACGGAGTTGATGTGATCTCTACAATGCATGCTGTTTCTGTGCTTCGTATAAATTCTTAATAATGGATGTTACTAGCTACATTTATATAATATAGCTTGAGTATAATCTCTATCAGTTCCTGATTGTGTTAAATCCTATAATCAGAAAATTTGACTCAAGTCTGTAATATAAAGAAAGGATAAAGCCTACAAGGAAGCACTGGGGCATGGCGTTTCATCTTTTAGCATGCTTGACTGCACATGCATCACCTTTTTTTTTTTTGCAGGCTAGAGTTAAACCTCATAGGACATTCAGATTTAATGAATGTGTCTGTACACCATACAATGCAGACTTTGATGGAGATGAGATGAACCTTCACCTTCCTCAGACAGAAGAAGCAAAAGCAGAAGCGCTTGTTTTAATGGGGGTATGAAGATTATTTTGGCATTGGGATTTTGCTAGTGACAGACTGAGGCCTGTATTTCTTAACTTGCTTATGAAATATGATCAAGATTCCTGGGTATGGGTAATGTGTGACTGTGAAGCTGCCTGAAAACGCTGCAAAAGGGAATTTAGAATAAACTAAGACTGTTCCGCAATGGTAGTAGTCTAATAGACTTATATTTCACATCTGTGGAAAACTCACTGGTTTTAAGTAAGTAGGTGTCTTTAGTATATTTCTGCCTGGCTGTCCTTAGTGATTGCTACCGAAATAGGGTGTCTCTGTTACCAGACATACACTTTGCTTTCTGGTCTGACAGCCCAGCAACTGCAGGCGGGCAGTCCGACTGGAAATGAGGCAGCAATAGTGTCCTGGTACCGGAGAAGGCAGGAGACAGGAGACTCTTACGGCAACTGATGATTGCAACTTCTGCTTTGGAAATGTGTAATTTCCAGTAACTACTCTCAAATTATTCCTTAACTGTCAATAGGTTTGCATGGACTGTGGTAAACTGAAACTTCAAGTTTCTTTTTTCTGTCTTTTTGGAAGACAGCTATACTTTCGTTTAGAATAAGCTTTTACCTTTTTTGCTAAAATAGCTGTCTTAAGTGATGTTTCCTTCTGAATAGCAAATGACATACCGGTATCGGTGTCCTCAAATATGTATATTTTTTGTTTTTTATCATACAGACTAAAGCTAACTTGGTAACCCCAAGAAATGGAGAACCTCTCATTGCTGCTATTCAAGATTTCCTCACAGGTGCGTATATAAGCTTATTTTAGAGCTGTGCAATTTAACAGTTGTTTCTTCAGGAATAACTTCCCTCTTTTTGAGAATTTTTCTATATTAATTGAAAACTTTCTCCTTGCACAAGTCAAAATGGCATTAGGAAAGTAAGGCCATTGTTAGTCTGAGATCTGATTATGTCCTCAAAATCTCTTCTCATGGTGTCTGCATTTGCAGCTGAAATCACTACTACCTTTGCATATGTTTTGCAGTGTTTCTCTGGCAGAGAAAATGAATGTTTGGTATCTTTGTATGTGTTAGGTAGACAATACAAATTGCTTATTATTATGGTAGAGGAGTTGAATTCATTAGTCAAATGTTAGTTTTAACTTAGAGTAAGTACCTTCGAGTTTCCTTAATTCTTTGGTAAATGTCCCAATGGATATAAGGAAGAACATGTACAAAAATTAATGCAAAGACCTTATTTTTACCTATGGAATAGAGTCTGAGTGGGAGAATAGATTATGGAAATGCACTGGTTATAATTTTTAGAAATTTGAGTCTGGAGCAATTTAAAAAAAAAATTCTGGAAAGTGTTTACAACTGAAGCTGTCTGAACTACTGTCATTTTGCATAGTAAGTAGGTAACTAGTGGTATTAGAATGAAATAATTGATACTGAATATGCAATAGATTTTAAAGTTTCTCTCATTTCAGTCTGTCACATTCTTAATTTTTTACACTCTAGGCGCCTATCTTCTTACATTAAAGGATACCTTTTTTGATCGAGCCAAAGCCTGTCAAATTATTGCATCTATCCTGGTTGGCAAGGATGAGAAGATTAAAGTTCGTCTTCCACCTCCAGCAATTCTGAAGGTATGTCAAACTATTTTTTTTGTTAATGTTACAAAGAATTCCTGTGTTGTGTGCCTGTGGCCCATGGTGATGTTCTCAGCAGAGACAGTTCTTCTCTGTCGTTATTTTTGTATGAGATTTTGTATTTGGAAAGTGTAAGGATCAGATTTCAGGGTCTAAGTTAAGCAGAACTTGTTTGATGGTTCCTGATGCTGAACAGAGTCAGCCTTGCATGGTGCCCTCTAGATGCAGGGTCCAAACAGCTTTGCTACTGTCCTGCTATTGTGAGACAGACCACTTGGCTGTTGGTGGCCAGTAGAAGATAAATAGTTCTTAGTAACCTCACTGTTACGGGCTGTGCAGACTAATATGGGGCTAAGTGGGGAAACTATACTATTCCTTGGGTGTCCTCAAGTAATGTCCTGAAATGCTCAGCAGTTCTAGGTTTCAGTATCCCAAATTTATGAGATGTTAAACCTGGGAAACAGTATGCTTTAGTTGTTCACCTGGCAGTGTGTTAAAGACTAAAGGTGATGAGGGCTTTGTGATTTTGTTTCTGTTTGAGGGTTGTGTTGTTGTTTTTACATCATGCACAAAATATTCATTATGAAGGGCAGAGTATTTGTGCATCTATGACAAACTTTGAAGAGAGCTATGGAATCATTAGATTAGGATCTGTTAATCCTTCATTCACATACATTTAAGGGTGTCTGATTAATTTTGTATTTGAGGCAAAGAGTATTGTTTGAAGAGAGTTTGGTACACTTTCAAGTTTTTTAAATACTCACTAAGTATTAGTGTATACATTTTTTTTAATGCCCTTTAATTTCAAAACAATAACAGTTACAATAACTGTAATATTAGGGAAATTGTGAAATTGAAATGCCAATGAATAATAGTAATTTAAAGCAAGGTCAGAGCATTTATGGGCAATATCTAATGTGAATTTTGTAAATTGATATAAACTTTTGCTAATAGACAAGAGCAGTGATTCTTTCACTGCTTCTGTCACTCCAAATGAATAATTTTAGCGCTAGCTGTGACAGTTAATTACATTTAACTACAGCTGAGGGGTGTACGTAATTATATGAAACTTTAACATCCTAAAAATTTAAACCAAGGGCACTATATAAAGAAGGAATTATGCATGTTGCAACCTCTTTGGGAAATAAAATGAGAGCAGCATATTTTTTTTTTTCTTTTGTAGTCAGAAAGGGAAACATGACAGTAAGAGGGAGCAATAGAGCATGTTTCTCCAAATGCATGCACATACCCCTATGTAAAGGATAACCATTCAGCAGTTAATGTTTTTATATTTTTTTATATCTATAAAAGTGCATATAAAAATTCCTATTCAAAGGAATGCTACTATGCGCTTCTCTACGTATGCTTAAGGATAGAAAGGTTCTGTATAGACAACAATTTTGCAATTAAATTCTTGTTTGCTGTTTTACTGTAGTATGTATGTTTACAGCATAAACTCTGTAATCCTAATTCTTGTCCTTTTGTTTCCTTAAGCCTGTAACGCTCTGGACAGGAAAACAGGTTTTCAGCCTGATTCTCAAACCCAGTGATGACTGTCCTGTAAAAGCCAATCTACGAACCAAGGGCAAACAGTACTGTGGCAGAGGGGAAGACCTGTGTTACAATGATTCTTGTGAGTGACGCTTCTAAAGCTGTGTTTTGGAAGCCTTCAAAGAAATCGTAGCTATTGTTTTGTTGAGTTTGTTCCTGTTGAGCTCACTGTAGGAGTTAAAGCAGTACTTCACAGAAGTATTCTTCAAAAGAAAAATAAAATTATGCAGTTTTTCTCAAAAATTGGGGTCATACTGAACACGAAAGAAAAGACTTGGATGTTTTCTTGTAATAAAATTTATTTTATATGTTGCTGGACTTGTCATGATACTAACGTAGTATTTGAAGGTGAGAGAGAGATAGAAGCAAAGTAGTTTAGGAAGTGGTTGTGTAGAGGGCAAATGGAAAAATGTAGTATCTTAAGTGAGGGTAGTGATACAAGGATTAGAAGTCAAACAGGATTGGGGATTTGAGGGGAAGATAGGAATCCCTAGGATGTCAAATTATCTGTGTTCTTCCAGTTAGGGAGGTCAGAGCGGCAGATGGAATACAAAGCATCAGGGTTGAATAGGCTGTATGAGATGAGCAAGGCTTTGCTTATTATTAATTTAATATTCATGTAGTAACAGCTGGAAGAGAACTTGAGCAGGCAGGATTAGCTTGGCTCCTTGCTGCTCAGAGGCGTGAGTTAAGGAACCTAGAAAAGAACTATTGATTTACAGTGATTCTCTCATACAATGTTGATGGGAGAAAGAATTGACCAGTTAGGACTCAAATCCACTCTACACTAGACTGAGTGATTTCTTTAGAAGACAGGACCACTCCGTGGTTGTGGAGTTGTTTGTAAACACGGTGGCACAATTTTTTTCAGCCTCTGAGGAATGTGAGGTGAACATTGTAACAAAGCAATCCCGTTCACACTGATGTGAACTTAGGCCATCTTCTTTGCTCTGCAGTTTTTTCATTTTAGGAAGTATGGGAAGAATTTCCATTTTATGAGTTCAACAGTAGCAGGTGATGCAGAAAACTTTCATTTCATTGGAGTCTCTGTTCAATCCTCTGAAAAAATAAATTCTGAAGCAACACTAATTCTCTTCAGAAACTTCTCTGCAAATTCTTCAACATCTCCAGAACTGGTATATTTTGATTGTATATATTAGGTGATAGAGCAATGAATTCTGGTTCAAGATGATGATTACTTAAATTTACATTGAAAATATTGAGCATAGAGTACAGTGTGCAAACATCTACAGCATTCTGCATAAAGTGATTTGGATCCGTCTAATATGCCAGTAATACTCTGAAAGATGCATAATGAAGTTGAGGGTGAACATACATTGTACTGCTCTCACAGAAAGTATGTCTGAAGTTCATGTACAGAAGATAGTTTTTAATTGCTTAAAGGCTAAAGCTTATAAGGAAGTGCCTGAAAGGAAAGGTTCCTAATGAAGCAAAAGGAAGTAATCTAAAAGAGGCAGTGTGTACAGGCCTACAGGCAAGACGGATGTCTTGATGATATGCTTGTAATTAAAGAGACATCTGAGCCCAATATGCCTTTCAAACTTAAGCTGTGCCTCCAGAGGTCGTTGAGTTGAACTGAGTATCAGAATCTTTGAATAAGAGAATTGTAACTTTACTTCTGAAATTTTGTTGTTCTGCTTCTGTAAATAAATTAATAACTTTGGTCTATTATGCATGATTGAGGACTTTATTTCTGGCCAGATAAGGTTGATTGAAGACTTTATTCTGATTAATGAAGTGAAGTTTATTTCTTTCAATAAAAAGGATTATTCACAATGTTTTACACAAGTCTTAAATTGGATACAGTAGGCTTTCTGAGGAGGAAGGGAAATAAATTTTAACTGAAGTTGGTAAGGTTAGGTTGTAGGCTGCTCCCCTTACATACTTACTCATGCGCTTCTAGAGATACATTAAATGGTGTATCTGGGTTTTTTCTTTTCATGAATAAAGCTTTTATTTATAAACCTACTTCCTAACTGATTACTAGAGTTTAGGTGTACTTTTTTTTAGAAAAACAATTAATTCTTTTTGTTCTTTTATTTCTAGATGTCACAATTCAGAACAGTGAGTTAATGAGTGGCAGTATGGACAAAGGAACCTTAGGTTCAGGATCCAAGAACAACATCTTCTACATCTTGCTGAGAGACTGGGGACAGGTAGAAGCTGCAGATGCCATGTCACGACTAGCCAGACTTGCTCCTGTCTATCTTTGTAAGTAACAGGGGAAGTACGCTTCTTTCTCAAATAGCATCTTAAAGCAGAAGTACGGAGCAATCAAACAAGATTTTTGCATCAAATATGATATACTATGTTTAAAAAAAAATGAGCTAGTCATGAAGCTGACAGAGAAATAGTGAAACAACTGGTTGTGCTTATGAAGCGCATGATGGGAGGAAAAAATAAAGTTCCTGATGATAATATTTCCTGGATTTAATTTGTTTTCCTTATATGAGATTGAGCTATCAATGTA
>VXAK01027979.1:200511-237877 GCA_013399435.1 Arenaria interpres | reverse complement strand
ATCAGTATCCCCCATCATCAGTATCCTCTATCATCAGTATCCTCTATCATCAATATCCCCTATTATCAGTATCCCCTATCATCAGTATCCTCTATGGAAGAGGATGGGGCCAGGCTGTTCCCGGTGGTGCCCCGGGACAGGACAAGGGGCAACAGGCACAAGCTGGAACACGGGAAATTCCATCTCATCACGAGGAAAAACTGCTTCGAGGGTGGCAGAGCCCTGGAAGAGGCTGCCCGGGGAAAGTGTGGGGTCTCCTGCTCTGGAGACATTCAAACCCTGCCTGGACACGTTCCTGTGCGACCTGCTCCGGGTGACCCTGGACTGGGTGGTCTCCAGAGGTCCCTGCCGACCCCCACCGTTCTGTCATTCCTCTCACCGGGGAGCCCCCGTGAGGAGAGGCTGAAGGTGTTTCTCCAAATAAAAAGTCCACGGAGCAGGGAGGGTTGGGACACAGCTCGGATGCATGGGTTCTGTTAGAGCCGTCTCCCCGGCGCTGGGTCGGTGGCGCTGTGCGTCCCTCCGGGAGCCGCAGCATCTCCAGGCCACGGGGCTGTGCAGTGCTGGAACAAAGAAATGAAAAAAGGGGTAGGGAAGACAATGGGGTGATGGAACCAACAAAACGGCAAAGCCGGTGCCAGACTGTGAGTTGCTGGCTTTTATGTGTTCGTTTGAAAAAAGTCCAGCCCGGCTCCCTCGTTAAACACAGCGCTTTCCTCAGCAACTGTTTGTGCTTTAAATCCGGCCAGAGACGGGCCGAGCGGTTGGAGAGCAGCGGGATGAGTCTTCTGGCCTCTATGAAACACACAGTAAAGAGGGCAATGCTCAGGCTGGGACGCTAAAGCAGGGATATAATAAATGGAAGGAGGGCTCCCGCCCCAGCCCGTTGGTATCTCACAGCGTCTCTACCCCCAAGCCATGGCCCGACCCGGGCCGTCATTAGCACTGACTGCGCCAGCCTCTGGAGACACATAACTGGGAGCCCAGGTTCACGAGATCCTCTTAAAAAAATCATGGTCTGACTTTTCGAATGTGGGATTTTAGGAGCCCCCTGGCTCTGCCTGCCAGGATCAGCCTGATCGCGGGCTGGGGCTTCCTCCCGGCCCAGGAGGGCGAGCGGCAGAGCTTTAAACACGGGGGGCTGGGACTCTCAGAGGAGTAAGTTGGCTGTAAACACTGAGGCTTTATGGAACGCAGGGAAGACATGAGACTTGTGAAAAATAATAAATAAATACATAAATGAAGGCCAGGCTCGGCAGGGCGGACAGAAAGGGCTGAATACCAACTGCAGAACTGTAACATTTTTGTGGCCAAACTTGCAGCCTCAGTGTTTTACCGACGGCAGCCTTCACTGCAGTTCACAGAACCCTCGATTTGATTCCTTCAGAATAAAAGGGCTTTTGAATGCTCGGGAAAGGCGGTTTCCTGACTTTGTTGATGGCTCACGCAAACACGGGGGCTAAATCTCCTCCATCTCGAGGTGAAGCAGCCATCCCGTCAGCCTGGGCAGCCCGGAGTCGCAGAGGGGGCAGGCGCTGGGAGAGGACGTGGAGCACGAGCCGAGGCAGTCTGGGGGCCAAGGTAAATCTCCACAGAACCATGTTTTGTTTGGAGGCCGCTAACGGCCGGCCTGAACTCATGAAAGAATGCGAATAGCCACATCAGGAAACTCAGCACAAGATTATTCAGACTGCCAGGGCCTAAGAAGGAAAATTAAATTTTTCCTTTGTTGTCCCTGCCTATTTTTCCACTTCTGAATAGGAGTAAAACAAAGGACTGCTCCAAAGAGCTTGCACGTTCCTTCACACAGCTTCAGGCTGGGATGTAAAAACGACACCGGCGGAAAGATCTGTACGTACTTGTCAGTAAATAAATCACAACAAAGTAAAAAAGGTTTAAAAAAAGGTACATTCTCAGCAGGCAAACTCTAACCCAAACGCAGCTACAGACACTGGAGCTTGGCCACTCTTTGGCCACTTTTGGGGTTTCTCCAGGCCACAGGACACCCACGGGGTCAGTCCCTGCAGCCCAGCGGCACGAGGGGTGGGGAGGAGGCTGCGACGCAGCAGAGACACCCCAGACACCCCCCCTTCCCAGCCCTGCCGCTGCGCTTCCAGCCCCGCGCCAGAACCAGGGGGGCATTTCTTCTCAAATTCAAAGGACTTGATAAAGACGAAGCCTCATATCGCTGCAGCCCTGGAGGTGGGCACAAACTTCTCTGAGCTTGCCAGTTTCCCGGCTGCTCAAGGGCTGGCAACACAATGGATGCAGCAAACTCTGAACTGGGGTTTCAAAGTGCCCTGATTTTAAAAAAACCCAAGCAACCCACAACATTTTAAAGCTGACCCCTCCTGGCTCGTTTGGGGTGTGCCCCCCGGCCTGCACCCTTCACCCCAGGCGGCCCCGGGCAGAGGTGGGGCGAGGGCACCTCCACATTTCCCTCACTGCAGGGTGAGGTTTTCGGTTCCTCCTCTGCGATTATAACCCAATGACACAAACACAGGCAGAGCTTCTAAAGTACAAAACCACCTCCACTCGGACATTTACTCAGCTGCATTAAAAATATCTGCACTTCCGTAATTACAGCATCATCGGGGATTTCAGTGGGAAGGGTGATTTTCCTGGGGGAGAGCGGAGGCTCAGCGATTGAGGGCGATGGGCATTAACATCCACACTGAGTTCCACCACCACCTCCTGGCGTGAACCTCCCCGTGCCCGGCATTTCAGGACGGGCTTCGCCCCGCGGTGGCCACCGGCACTCGCCGGCTGGAGGCTGGCACCTCGCTAGCCCAGCCAAAGGGCAGAAAATACTTGTGTTCGCTGGCCACTGGGCATGCGAGTCAGACGAGCAGGGTGAAGTCAACGGGCCCCAGATGCAACTGTAAGAGGGACTGTGGAAGAAAGGCACCCCCGAGGCAGTGTTTAGCTCCGGACTTGGCTAGTCCATAGTTACACTCTGCTGCCCGTCTGCACGGACCAGAGCTCACCGGGAGCACGGACAGGCTGTGGTTAAACTTGTTCTTCCAGGTGTCTCACGGCACCGATGTACCACGTACCAGCACAGGCTGCAGAGCCTGCTCGTGAAACCCAGGGAACACTGGGGTGACTCCCCTCTGCAGCTCCCCAGGGCTGCTACGTTATTTTAAACCAGTTGTGGGTACAATCCCACATGTCTATATAGGCAGGGGAACCAGCTGGGGACGTTTCTTGCCTCCAGTCACTCTTTTTCTCTCCCGTATCCCTGTTCCCTTCCCCTGTCCCTCCAGGAGTGCTGGTGCTGCTCCCGGTGAAGCTCGCTGGAAACTGAATGCTTGAATTTATCCACATGGGGGGAAAAAAAACCCACAAAAACCAACCCTAAACCCCAATACTCAGCAGTTTTCCTCAGGAGTTGCCGAGGAGCTGCTGGAGGTGGGGGCAGGCTGAAGGGGCCAAGGCTGGAAGGGCAGGCAGGAAACCAGTTAAACCCAGCAAAAATGTATCTGTCCCCACCATTTCAGAATCGGTGTGTCCAGTCGCTGCTTTTGTGGTGGCAGCAGCCCTCAAACATGCACAAATGATGCCGGCCCAAACGCTGTTACTGGAGGGATAAATCCGGTCTCCTCTCCCCCAGCCCACGGCCAGGGTTCTTCACCCACGTGCTGGGTGTGTTGTCCCCCGCAGCGAGGCGCTGGGGCAGGGGCTGGAGGGCGGGTGCCCCCTGCCCAGCATCCCACCGGGACACCCTGGCTTTCGCTGGGCAGCCAAACGGGGACTCTCCTCGACGCGGTGTTGCCTTTCGCTTGTGTCAGACTGTGAGGGGCTGCTCCATCCGAAACAAAAGCGTGAAACGGAGTAAGGAACAAATTAGAAGTGGTTCAAAGCTGTGCCTGCAACTCTTAGAACTTGAGAGAAAAAGAGGTAAAAACCTCCTGCAGCAGAGATTTGATTATCAGATTTGATTATCAGCCTCCCTCAAATGATACCAATTACTGTAATTACCCACCCCCTTGTGAAGCAGGACATCGCTGCAGCCATCGCAGCACCAGAGCTGCACGTATATATATATTTACCTGTTCCCTCCCCAGCCTGGTGGTGTCTCCAGATCTAATGTGGATACCCCCCCCCAGCACTCACCTGCACGAACTGGCTTTTGTCATCACACCCTCCCTGTAGTTGTTTGAGGTTCTTAAAGAGCAGGTTCCTCTCCCTTTTATCATTATTCAGAAATTGTCAACCATTTTGCTCCCACGGGTCTGTCAAGGCAAACACACTCGGGTATTTCAAGCAGCACCTTCTTCCTTTTCCCCCTGCCCGTCCTCCCCGGGCAGTCCGTGTGTACAGACAGGCTTTAACCAGCCGATGCCTTCAAAACACAAGTCTAAGGCTCCATTAAAACTTATTCCCTTCCCTCTGAAGCTGAAGGAGTTGCAGAGCCTCTGGAAGGATAAGGCCTCGACTGCTGGAGTTTTTCAAACTATGCATCCCTTTGATCCCTTTCCCAATATGCAAAAAATACTAAAATTCTCTCCTGGATTTCATTACTCATAAAAAGACATGAAAGTGCAATTATTCCTTACTCATCAACAGCAACCCACCAAGCCTAGCTCCAAGCTAGACCATTCCGGCTACTTCAAAAAAATTTCCATTTCCAGATTGCCCTGGCAGG
Organism: Arenaria interpres; assembly: GCA_013399435.1. NCBI lineage: Eukaryota > Metazoa > Chordata > Aves > Charadriiformes > Scolopacidae > Arenaria > Arenaria interpres. Next base: position 233,229 of record VXAK01027979.1, on the reverse strand, counting down.
TATAACTGGGACTTTGCAAACAGCTACAGCTGTGTGTGCTAATTGCTTTCCTCTAAATTATTTATGAGGCGTTTTTGAGCGATGAGCTTTCTCCCAGCAGCGTGTGCTAACCTTGGCATGGGCTGACGAACGGGTGGGAGCTCCATCACCCACCGAGGGGCAGAGGAACCAGCTCTGGAGCACGAGCACCACACAGGGAGGTCAGGCTCTACCTGCCTTCAGCTCCTTCTCCAGTGACCGCTCCATGGGAAATGTACGTGTGAGCGTTATGTCTGCACAGAACACCCCCCTTTACCCTGGGGACTGGAGCAGAGAACCCTGGAGACCCCCTAATTTAGATCAGGCAGAACGTGGGGTGGCAGTGACCTGCAGAAGACAATCCATTGCACTGAACAGGACCCTTCAGGCTCTGCTCCCAGGCACAGTAACGGGGCCGTGAGATGCATTTAGGAAAGCTAGAAATCAACGGGCTTCAACTCACCACTGAGGGGGCAACAGCTTTACTAGAACATTTTTACACGATACATACACTGAAGGAGAATAGAAAACACGACCACAGACAGTACAAAATATTTATCACGAGCCACCACTTACCACTGCTTTTTCCTGGAGGGCTTATCCCCGCCATCCAGCCAAAAAGGCCTTTAAAAGCTGTGGCGAAAGGTAACCATAGACCCTGGCAGTTGGATAAAAAAACTGGCATTCCAGGGACCAGCAAATTATGTCAGTATTTTTCTCTTCCTTTCCAGATACAAATAGCTGGTGGGGAGAAGCAGTAGGAACCAGACTGGCTGAAATAAAACTTCACATCTTGAGCTGCCAGAGCTCGAGAAGGAGCAGCCAGAGGAATGAAGCACAGCAGCCCCTTAGAATTACTGCTCCCTCCTGGTGTGTTTAGTGCCTCCCCACAAGGCCACGAAGGTTACTGGGTGAGCAACCGACGGGACATCTTCATGACTTCCACAGCTGTGTTTAAGAACTACATTTAACAGGATTCCCAGCCAAACTGTGGGTGTAATTGTGCACTGTAATTTCCTAAGCAGTGTTTTTACCCCACCCACCCCACAGATTTTAAACAATTTGAATTTACCTTCTCAAATGCTCGTTTATTCTCCATGTGCCAGCAGATTCACAGCGTTTTCTGCACAGAATTCTGCTGAGCCCAGGGACCAAGGGGAAAAGGGCAGGTGACAGAGTGTTGCTCCTGGGAGGGGAGATGGCATTTCAGAACCAGGTCAGACATCCCTGGACCTCTCTGCTCAGCACCACAGAGACACCATCTGAGCTGCTGGGGTCTGCAGAGGACAGCACACCGTGATCCAGACATCTGTAAGGGCAGGAGGAAGGCAGGACGGCCAGTCATCCAAAGAGCACCCAGAAGTTTCATTTCTTGACTCCCTGGCACTGGAGATGGCTCTCGGGCCACGTCCTCTTTGGTGGGTGGCACCTGGGAGTTGAAAGAAACGTCCCAGCTCCCAGCCTGCTTCCTTGGAGAGACCCCTCGTACTCCTCATGGACTCCTCATACTTCCATGGAAAAGCAGCCTGGGGACAAGGAAGCGGGTCCCCTGTGGAAGAAGAGGAGGAAGAGGGGAGGAAGCGGATGTTCCCAGCCAGCCCTCACAGATGGGGAAGGAGACAGGACAGAGGGATCTGTCTGGATCCGACAGTGACTCGCAGCCCGGCGCAGGTAAGGCCAGGGAGTCATTCATGCCTCATTTCTCCCACCTGTAAATTATTCCTCCCCCTTCGTCCCCACAGGCACATCATTATGACTGCTCAATTAATTAACAGTTTAAAAGAGCTCTGAGACATTCAGATGGAAGAGAAGGGTTTTTTTGTGTTTCTGCTTTTCCAAAGCTGCGTGCACAAACACTGCATTTATAGGTCCTTTGCTAAGGGTGAAGAATTACCTCCAGTTTATGGATGGGAAAGTTAAGCCACAGAAAGTTAAAGCCCACACTTTGGGAAACAGCCTCAGGTTCCAAGATCCCACTCTCCGAGTGCCCGGCTACAAACAAACCCACCTGGGCTTTCAGAGGGCTGAGCACTCCCACTCCTGTGAACAGCCCCGAGTGAAGGCGTTCACCCACGTGCCGAGGATCCCAAATCAGGTATCCCAAAGCTTAACCCGCTCTGCAAAACCTAAATGGGACCTTACCCAAGAAAACCTGAAGGGAAGGAGCGCACTCGAGTGCTTTCTCCACCACGTCACATGCTCGGGTTCAGCCAGAGCTTCAGCAACGCTTCCTGCCACCGAGGGACCAGAGCAGGTGATGGGACTTTTGGAAGCATCTATTCCGTGTTCCTCCGGCACAGCGAGCCGTAAATAAATGTATTACTGGAGTGAGAGTTTCCCTGGCCAAAACAATCAAAACTCACATAAAAATAGAATGCTGAAAGGAAATCTGACCATTCTGCGCTGTTATTATTTTTAACAGAAAACCCGAGTTCCTGTCAAAAACAAGAGAATAGAGAATTTCCAGCCAGCTTTAATGGCAAGATCTTTTGAAATACCCAGCCATCTGTCACAGCAGGAGCGCTTGCTGTTCAGCCCTTCGGAAAAATCTGGCCCTTCTTTGGGAACATGGAGCTTTTGAAACTCGGCTCTCACGCCCCTCCGTAGGAACCACTTCTTCCAAGGAAGGTCCTGCTCTTTCCTGTCTCCAAGGACTGTCCTGTGCAGCAGAACCTGCCAGCAAAGCAGGCGGAGATGGGCTTGCAGTGCAAAACTGGAAAATTGCTCCCAGGTAGCCCTAAATCCAAGGACAAACGGGTGGGATAAATCCAGAACTAACTGTACTTTCATTTCATGTTGTTTATAAAAAACATTGCAAACATGTTTTAGCAGATTTCCAAATGTCTGCAGCTCATGAAAATTGCTCACTGAATATTCTTTTTCCCTTAGAAAGATTTGTTTCCCCTCTCCCCTGATTCTTCCAGTCCTTTCTCTTCCCTCTCCCACTGTTGCTGACACCTTGCCCCAGACAAAGAGGGGGTAACGAAGAACTGCAGTCACCAGCAATGGAATGACCTGCTCCTCGCTCATAAAAGGTTGTTAGTAGCGGGACCCCAATTTGGGATGGAAAAACGGCTTCCAGGTAGGCCCCTCTGGGGTTAGTAAAATCTGCTCTACACAGGGAAATTCTGCAGCAGTTGAAGCACCTCCCACCTGGGACCAGCAAACAGAGGGTCCGATGCTCAGAAGTGTCATCCCGCCCTAAACACCCACCTCTGGAACCTGCTCTGGCTCCCCTTCCCAGCACGAACACCTAAAGGCAGCGACCTGAAGGCAGCCCTGCAAAGTCGAGCTCTAACCCGGACGTTTGCCCTTTCTTCTGCTCCTGGTGCGTTAGAAGAAATGTTACTGGTCTCATTTTAACAGCTGTAGATGAAGTTCCTCATGGTTCTCCGGGACAGAGACAAAAGCCACGTTACTTTCAATGGAGCAAGACCTCCAATAAATCGATGATATATGTAAGAATACTTTTCATTTCTAAAGTGGGCCAAGAGGCTTTGAAGTCACGTTCATAGCTCCACACGATCCCTTCTGCTGCAAAGAAAACCTCAGTAAAATCCTGGCTCCATGAAAGTCAAGAGCAAAATTCCCACCAGTTTCCCTGTGAACGAGACTTCAGGCCATAAATCTACTCTGTAGAGAGTTTCCTACCAAATGTTGGAAAATTAATTTTTACCAAAGGAAAAAAAAAGTCAATTGTTTTATTGTATTTTCTTTAAAAACCCATGCCCAAACTTTTAATTTTAGATTGGGGTCAATCCGAATTAAAAATTTTCCAATTCCCACACATGTCTTCCCAAAGCAGTGGAACTGTACTGGCTGACACGTTCTGGTGCTAACCCAACTGACACACAATAGCTTGATAATGCCAGGCAATATGTTTTGAAATTTCCATCCCCACACAAAAAAAATTCAGCATATCAAGGTTCTTCTCCATCCTCCCCCCCTCCCAAGTTTGAACAGAAATACACATAGAAATATTGCAGTTTGTCAAAGATGTTTTCAAAACTAGAATTCACGTCGGCAATGGTTTCCACCTGGCACAGCCCTACCAAAGCTAAGAAGTTGCTCTGGAAGAACAAAGCATAATTGGGAACAGCATTTGGCCTGAAGAGCTCCATGTCCCAAAGAGCCCAACAAGACCTTCCCCTTGGCTCTGCTCATGCCTTTTGAGGAGGAGCCCAGCGGAAGGATCCGTGCCTGCCAGCTTTGCAGAGTCCGGGAAACTCTTCGGAGACGTGACCCCAATTCTCTGGCTCTTGGATTTGCAACAGAGGAGTCTCTCAAAAATGGTGCTCTCCAGGGCCCCAAGGTCTTCACCCTTAACCTTTCTGAGCCGCTAAAGAATAGTCAGCCTGAACTACAACAACTACAGCAAACGTCCATTTGCTACAGCACAGCGGTCTCAGAAGGTGCCGAAATGGCTGAGCCCTTGTTCAGCAGGAACTGAAAAGAACTTCAGCACTTGCTTAAGTTTAAGCACAAGCTGAAATGCATGGCTGAACAGGAACGGCCTGAGGAATTATGCAAATGCTTAGATGACTCCGGGTCCAAATATGAATTACTTTAGAAGATAGAGAAGCAAGCAGTGCAATTTAATCATTTTTATCTCCTCACCAAGAATGCACAAGTTCTTACAGCTAATATTACAGCATCCTCTGCTGCTGCCAGAAGCCAAATGACCTATTCTTTAACAGTCAAGCTCTCCTCATTTTCAAACTGAAGATTAGTCCATTTATGCCGCACAGTGGCACAGAATGACAATTCCATAACGCGGGGAGCGAGCGCTGTTCCGCTCGCCTCCTCCATTACCTCGCCCTTTCAGCCACCCGCTCCCACTCCCAATTGACTCTCACGGTAATAAGGTGCTGCCGCTTCTAATCTCAAATTGTGTGCTTTCTGGGACGCGGGCAAGTCATTAGATACCGCCGCAGAGCGCCCAACTGCATCTGACCTTGAATCTAAACACACAAAAAACCCCACGGAGAAAGAGCTTGTTCATATTAACGGTCTGCACTGAAGCTACAGCGTGGGCTGGGCACCTCCATACAGCGCTGAGTGAAGCGCCCCCCCAGCAGCAGCCCCGCAAAGGGCACCCCCCGGCAGACCGATGGCACTGCCACCAGCGGCCCCACAAACACAGAGCTGGTTGTGAAAATGCTCCTGCGGGTGCCTGGTCCTTCCCTGGCAGCGTGGCCTCAGCCTCGCACACACGCTCCAGCCGGCCCTCCCTGCGGGAACAGCAGTGAGTCCGGGATGTAGCCCCCGGGAATGGCATCGCACAGCGCTGCTGCGTTACCTCAGGGTATCGCTTCCCCTCCACAGACTAAAGAAAGGCCTTAGCCCACAGAATCACAGAATCCTCACGGTTGGAAGGGACCTTTGAGATCACCGAGTCCAACCACAAAAAAACCAAACCAAAACCAAACCAAACCAAACCAACCAAACCAAACAAACATAAAAAACCCCTCAAAGAGCCCCAACCCAACAACCCCGGGCACTAGAGCACGCCCTGAGGAGCCACGTCTACACGTTTCTTAAATCCCTCCCGGGACGGTGACTCCCCCACCTCCCTGGGCAGGCCGTTCCAGTGCCTGACCACCCTCTCAGGAAAGCAATTCTTCCCAATATCGAATCTAACCCTCCCCTGCCCCAACTTCAGGCCATTTCCTCTGCTCCTGTCATTATTCCTTTAGGAGAAGAGGCCAACCCCCACCTCTCTACACCCTCCTTTCAGGGAGTTGTAGAGATCTCACTGTGATCTGAGCAGAAATAGGCAGGAGAAAGCGGAGAGCGATTAATAAACTCTGCAACCAACACTGATTGTCGGTAATTACAGTACAGTCACCACGGGAGGACATACAAAAGGGCTCGCTGAGAAAACATCCCAATTTAGGCTGCTCAGCTCCGGGGAGTGCTTCCCACCAAAATACAGAGCATTTTACTTTCGGGTCACTGATTTCAATCTGGCCTCAAAGGAGAAAAGGCCTGGAAGCCAGTGCTGGCTGCCGGTGGTGTGAGAGCAGAAGGGTGGGTCTCAGCCTGGGAGAGTGGAGGACACAGCCCGAGAGATTCCTGAGTGCAATAAAGCTAAAAATTCAGGCTGTGGTTCAGTGATAGAGTCAGCCCAGCTCTAGGACTCTTAGGACAAGGGGCTGCTGTGATACACGCAATTCTGCCGGTTCCAGCTCGTCTGAAGCCCTTTGGGTGCCGGGCAGAGCGGGCAGCGTGATGCTTGTTACAGCCGGAGGAGAAATCCAGAGTGTGCCCAAGAGTTCAATGGCAATAGGGGGGTGTGTGCCCGCAGCTCACCGAGATCCAAAGGGCTGGTATCGGGGGTCTCCGAAGCATCATCCTTCGGTGGTGGCTGCGGGTGGGGGCCGGGGAGGAGCAGGCACAGCAGGAGCGTGCTGCCGTGCTGCTGCTGGCCGCTCTCTGGGCTGGAGGCGAATGAGGACGCTGTCTGCAGCCCTGCCTGTCCTGTGAAAGGGTGGAGGGCGGCAGATGGTCAGCGAGTCGCCCAGGACACACAGAGCCACACAGGCACTAAACAGCATCAATAGCGAGGCTTTAGATGACACCCTCCCTGCTGGCACCACCCCCCTGCTCATCAGCGCTCCATTCATTTAAAGACTTTAAAGAGAGCAGGGAATTAGGAGATTAGAGAGATGTGCTGCCGCCTTTGATAAGCCTGAAACCAGGAGCTCTGGTTGTGTTAATCCTGCAGCAGTAACACAGAAAAGGCGCGATTAACTGCGGTTGCAGGAACAGTCTAGCGCAATCTGTTTTCCCAGGGAATTCCTCCGTGGAAGGATGGGTCACAGGGCACACCTGCAAAATGCATCCAGGCGTTTGTGTCTGCACCGTGTCCACGGCCTGTGCTCCAACAGATGGCTGGCCAAAGGATTTTTTTTCCTTTCATTTTATTTTTGGGTTTTTTCTGAACACAGAGGAGCAGAGCAAGCCCTCCTGCCAACAGGGTAGTGAATGCAGAGCATTCAGCGAGGAAGAGGTGACCTTGATTAGTGTCTAATAAGTAGAAAGCAGTTGCTTTTCAGCACATAATGAAGTAGGAACGTTCTGCCACGGTCTGCCAGAGCTCTTGGTGCTGCTCTGATGGATGCTGTTGGAGATGCTGTCCATACTGTCTCTGCTTCAGGCACCAGCTGATCCTCGGTCCCTCCACACGTGGTACCTCCTGCTTCACCGCAAGAGCGCTGTTAGAGAAGACCATGGATTTCTTTTTACATAATGTGCCATCTTTTAATCAGCAGCATGAGTATCAGGGCAGCTCCACCTGGTTTGTACCTTCAGAGAGAAAATGTAGATAGCTTTGGGTTTGATTCCTTATTTTCTTCCTTATTTCCCTTTAAAATGATGATTATATGCTGTAAGCAGTATCCGGCCCTCGCTGCTGATAGCAATGGAGAGGAATGAGCAGCCCTGCAGACAAGAAAAGAAGAAATTCTGGATCCACTGATACCAGGGGGTAATATCCTTGCTGAGCCTTCCCCTTAGAACTGGGCACGTTTGGGAAAGAAGCCAGAAGAGGGTGGATTAGCTGACGTGAAGGCTTGGGAAGGCAATCCCATCATAAAGGGGCTACTGAAAATGGAAAGGTGTTAATGTGGGGATTGAGTGTATCCATCAGGCCTTGGGACACGGGACATGAACAGTATTGGCATCGCTTGCTGGGAATAATAATAAAATCGGGCTGATGACATAGAAGGAAAAGTGGTACCTCTTCCCCACTACATAACGAGAAGCAGTGCCGGCGAGAAGGCTCCAGCATCCCAACCTGTGCTGTGACACGCAGCCAGGACTCACTGGAACCGCAGAGAAAACACCCCGCTGAGGCCACGCTTTGCGTTGGCAGGGGCCACGGAGGGACAGAGATCGTGCGCCGGGGGCAGCAACGCAGACAGGGAATAAAACAGGGAGTTTCCACATCATTTAAACGCCCAGGGCACTTGCAGGGCAAGAACTTTCCTGGGGGCGGGGGTGGGGGGGAATCTGTGCTTTGAAAGGGAAAAAATCCACAGCTTATAAAAGGAGGGTGGGAGTCACAGATGCAGAAGCCAAATGCACCCCGGGTTTGCGTTCTGTGTGCTGGGGGGTGTGTGTGGGTGGGGGTGTGTGCACGCAAATGGCAGGGAAGATTCTGTGCTTTTCAGGGGTTTCTAAAGCCAGAAAGCTCCAGCCTGCGCTTCCGTGAGGTAGCTCTGCATTAATCCTGAGCTCCCGCTCTTCCGTTTCAGGTTTGACCTGGACAGCAAAATGTTAAGCTGTTAGCATTAAAAAAGAAGAAAAAAAAAACAGTTAAAATAGTTTTAATTTTAAAAAGAAGAAACTTCTTTATAACTGCATAATTAGTTAAAACTTGCCTGTGGTGTTATGTCCATGTGCCAGGTTTCCTTAGGGATCCACTAGCATCTGCATAATCATCTATTTTAATTATGTGATGCCACGGGGTATGTGATGCTGTGGACAAGTAAAAAGACACGGAGATGAGGGTGGGGCAGAAAACAGAGCGGCCACATTTCCATCAGCAGAAATGACTGTTGCTTACGGTCACGTGCACGGGGTGGGGAGGACAGTCATGTGAAGTTAGTTCCTCTATGTCCCCAAAATAAGTTCCTTCAGTCCCCTCTTAGGCAGATTCTCCCTCTTCTGCCCCACATGTCAAACCCAGTGTCCTTTCCTGCTCTGGACTGTGCCGGGGCTTCCATCTTCTCCAGGCTCTGACCCCAAGCCTCTGCCATTCCAGAAGCCTCCACCTCACGGCAAACCCACAATTTGGCCACCCCCCGTTGCCATTTATACATCTACTTTCAAACATAATGCCCATGTTTTTGAGATCAGGAACTTTTGGCATCAGAAAAATCCCAGATCACTCTTTTCCCAACCCTGCAAGGTTCCTGTTTCTAAAATAACTTGCAGTCAAGTAGGTCCCATGCAGGTGACACAAAGCATCAGGCTCGTTTACATCAGCCAGGGAAGAAGGACCTCCAGGAGCAAGTCAGAGAGAGCTCAAGAGAATGAGGCCACAGGAGAGCAGCACGTGCTGTTTGTCGCTCCAAGCCAGAGTCAGGACAGCATCTCTCCCTGACGGATGCATCCTTTCTCTTTTGTTTTTCTCCCTCAGCAGCTCCTGTTCTCTCCCAGCATCTCTCTGGAGACCAGCACGGACCGTGGAACGTACGGTGGCAGCAGACGTACCTCAGCCGTTTCCCAGTGACCCTGCTGAGCTGCTCTGGCCCCCGTGAGCTGACGCAGAATTTGTAATGGTGGATTCTTAGGTCTCTTTCTGGAGGTGAATCCCAGTGAATGACTCCACCGCCAGAGCCACGGGGTGCAGTGGTGAAGCTGTCCCACCCGAGACACTCGGGGGCACCGGGAGATGAAGGACCCACCCGAACAACAGAGCGAGGCAAATTTGCAAAAATGCAAATAACTCCAGCAGAACCAGCGCCAGCGGCACGCCAAGCCAACACAGCCACCACGCAGCTCCTCCTTTCAAGGTTCGGTTCTAACGGCCAGCACAGCACACCCTGCCCCTGAGAGCCAGGTCAGCCACCCCGGGATCCCTAACGCCAGAGGGTCTGTTCCAGCTGGAGACAGGCTCGGCTGGAAAGGAGCTTCAAACTGGGCACCGCACGGGCTCCAGCTCGGGTGCAGACTGAGACCATCCAAGCTTTGACTCCTGAGCAACCTTCGGCTTCATTCTAGCTATAAGACAAAACGTGCGCAGGGCAGAACTCTGCAGCTTGAAAAAACACGTTGTGGGTCACTTACGATTTCACAAAGAAGGATTTAATGCTACCAAGGTGAAAAGATGATCCTGCAAAAGGGTGAAATATACTGAACAGGGAAAACAGAGCTAACGTGCTGCATAAAGAACATACTCTGTGCAGTCACCACCAGAGAGGATACGGATAAGCGGTTTTCAAGAGGAAAGCCCCTCTATCTCATTAAACAGCTGCTTCGCTCCTGCTTTTCTTCCCTGTTCAACTCTTCACCTTTAATCTGCAGCACACACCAGGAACGCGGAGCTGCCCAGGGCCTCCCTTATCAGCTCGGGATAAAAGGGAGAGATGGAAAGGATGGATGGGCTGTGACTTCTCATTACAGACTGGCAGACACCGTGTGCCAGTCGCAGACAGGCTAAAGAGCTGGAGACCTAAAGACTCGCTTATCTTTAAAGATTTGGAGGACTATTGGTGGAAAATAACAGGTGAGCTTCCACAGAGGAAAGGAAGAAGTGCCATGGTGTCCACACACGGAGCTGTGCTGCAGGAGCTGGGGACAGCCCGGAGATGCCATTGCTCCCCCCACAGAGGACAGAGCACCCCACCAGTGCTGGCTGAGGACTCGGGGAAGGAGCACATCTCCCCACAGGGGTGCAAAAAAAGGGCATCTGTAGGTATAAAGTCTGCAGGGAAGTGTCCTCCTGAGCTGAGTGACTGCCTCATGGCCCGTAGAAGAGGATTTTGGTTTTTCCCGAGGACAGCAGGGACCACCAGAGCACTGCTGAGCCCCCGCGGCAGGCTTGTGCCCACAAGAGGAGCCCAGGGACCCCCCCCGGCACGCTTTCTTCCTTCTGTCTGGATAAAGCACAGAAAAGACAGCTTGGTCAGAGCCCTCCTTGCTCTCCCCTCCCCGCTGCGATCATGGAGCTCCCGCCCCAGCCCTCTGCTGTGCTGGCACCTCCATAATTTGGCGTCGCTGTGATGTATGGCGGGGGCAGAGCCCGCCCGTGGGGAGGGCAGAGGCAGGGCTGGCGCGGGCAGTACCGCTGTGTCCTCGCCCGCCCTTCGTATTGATCAAAGGAGCGATGGAAGCGAAGAATTCAATTGCGTTTGCTGCCTGGAAGGAGCAGCGGAGGGACGGAGGGCTGGGGGAGGCAGGGATTTAATTACCCCTCACACCTGCAGCCGGAGGAGTGATGATGGCACCGCGTATCGACGGGGGAATCGCCCTCGGCACCTCCCTCTGCACCTCCTCACCCAGCCGAGAGGGAAACGGAAAGAAGGATGAGGAAATGTCCCGAATGCTTCATCCTGCATTAATCACACACCGTACCCTTCTCTCACTGAGTCCCCAGGGGAATGTCACGGGCACGGGAACAAGAGAAACGAGGGGAAGTTGCCTAAATCTGCGAGAGAGAGGTGTTTGTGGCACACAGCGTGTTGCAGCTCCCACTGTAAACTCACGCGCAGATTTCCAGCAAGTAACAGGGAGCTGAATCCACACATACTACTCAGTGAAAGGCTTGAGCAGCCTTTAATCAGGCTCCTAATTGGTCTTTCCCTCCGCTTCAACGTTTGTCATTTGAAGAAAGCAACAGCAGTTCCCAAATGAGCTTTTTTAAGTAACATTCAGGACATAATCAGGTCTCTCTGAAAAGGGACAGTTCTAAATTCAGTCATAAATGTTTGATACTATTGCCTGCCAAATTTAGCAAATGGTTTTAGCGGGGACCTGTATTTATTAAATTACCACCTTCAAGACAAAAGCTCATGGGGAATGCATTATGCTCAATCTGCCGAGAGCTTGTTCTGCTAATGAGGGCATGCCCCATCTTTTCCAAAACACCACTTCGAAAACAATGGTCCAGTTTTGACATTACAGCCGCGGCTGCCTGGCGCTGCCGGAGAAGCTGTCATGGAGATTCCTCCCATCGACTCCCAGTTCCCTTTCATCTCGGGCCTGTCTTATGTGATGGCAGCCCAGAGCGGTGACCTGGGGCTCTGCTCGACTCCTTATCTCCTGACATGTGGACTAACTTACAAATGCAGGTAATTAGTAAAAGATGTTTCATGACAAATTATCCTAATGGAATTGTAATGGTTAAATTAACGTCTTGGGGTCAGTTCTAAGGTCCCTTGTTGGGGGTGATAGTTCAGAATGCAAGCTGTCAGGCTCGGGGAAGTATCTTGTTTCTTTTAATAAAGTGCTTCTTTTGCATGTGAAAAGCCAAGGACATAACCAACGAGATAGGGCCGGATCCAAGGGAAACAATCTGGCTGGCAGTTTCTGGATAAGGCAGAAACTCTCCCCAGTCCTGCCCCCAAACCTCCTCCCGTCGGGGAGACACCCCCGGAGCAGAGCCCGGGGAGGGATCAAAGCCCACAGCCCCGCGCTGCCGTGAACACTAATCTCTCGCTCTCCCCTTCCACCTTCCAGCCGAAAATTTCGTCTGACATCTTTCTTCAGGGAGGAAGTTAATTGTGCAAAATCAAACAGGCCCACATAAATTAAACAGATAAATCACGTCCTGTTGCCCGCGTCCTTCCCCAGGAGAAGCCGGCGAGGCTCTCCCCGCGGGCTCCTCTAGCAATGGAGCTGCTCGTTCCCCCTCACCCGACGGCAGGACAAACGGCCAAGGCAGAGACAACAAAACGGAAAACATCATTCTGCAGTTCTGTCAGCCCCTGGCGTTCCCGTGTCTCCAGCGCTGCGTGCAGCTCCGGTCACCCCACCCCAGGAAGGGGTCGCAGAGTGAAGAGGAGCAGCGAGAACATCAGAGGTACCAAATGGCCCCGTATCTGAGGAGAATTCATCAAGGAAGACTCACCCGCTGATCAGACCGGCAGCTGAGGGATCCAGCGTGGAGTGGGGTAGAGAAAGCAAACGAGGAATAATTACTCTTTGCTCCTTTTAATGAAAAGGAAACACTTTTCACACAATGGTAGATGGATGCAGAAGTCACAGATGGAGAACCCAAAGGAGTAAGTGGATTAGATAAATTGATGGGACTCCACCAGCAGCCATTACACAGAGCAGTGCAGGTACAGCCTGGAGCTCAGCAAGTGCCTCCAGAAGCTGGAAAGACACATCAGAAAAAGGACTCTTGTCTCAGTGCCCCCTTTTATGCTCTTTCTTGTGGTTCCAGCACCGTGCTCGCTGGGACAGGACACCGGGCTGGATGGGGCTTTGGTCTCACCCCACCGAGCCACTGCCAGCACCTGACCTTGGGTCTCCCCTCATTGCAGACAACTAATTAGTCCCACCTAAGGTTAATTCTGCTCCCCTTCAAGGGGAGCCCTGACCTCTGATGGCCTCTGAAGGACCAGCTGGGTTTTCCGAGAGCTCCTGCCCTGGGTTCCAGGGGCGAAGGGCAAGGGTGGGTACGTGAGGACATGTACGTACACATGGGACGGGAGTGTGGCAAGGTCCCCACTCACAGCCTCCATTGCTGCTCCAAGTACAGGCTTTGATCTTTCTTTTCCCAACATAAACAGAGCAGAGCACACATTTACAGACATTCCCGGCCGAAACGAGCCGCGCCGCTCCCTGCCCGGGCAGAGAACCAGGCAGCGAATGACACCAGACAGCTGTTGGCTCCAGCGCTGAACCCACACAAAAATGGCTCGAATGGCAAAAAGCACCGTAGGGGGACCCCTAGAACAGAGAGAGTAAGGTGGCTCTCTGCTCAGATACCACTCCAGAGCCAGCTCCGGCAGGTTCCGCACCCTCCGCTGCTGTCCATTCACCTCTTGGAACTGGGGACACCCGATTATGTTCACCTTTTAAAAAAAAAGAGAAAAAAAATCCACGGTGAAGAACCTGCTATGATTTGGTACCATCTGCTTGGTCTTCTGCCTGTTGGGCAAATACTGCCCTCCTCAGTCCCACAGCGACAGCACGAGATGGGGACAAGCGCATCCCAGCACGGTGACACTTCCCGGCTGGTGGCACTGCCCACACGTGCCCTTCCACCGGCTCGATCTTGTGGTCGTGTCTCCCTCCTGGGGAATCAACGTACCAGGAAACCCCCCCTCCTCTGGATCCCTCACGGGAGAGCAGAGCAAGTGCCCTTCCCTGCGTGTCAGAGTCCCAGCAGCTGGAGAAAGGAGGTGGGGGGGTCCCTCGGGCTGTGCACCACCAGATGAAATCACCCAGCTCCAGTTCCAGCTGGGAGCCGTGTGCTGGAGCTCTGGGGGTCCCAGGCATCAGGCAGAACGGTGCTGTCATCGCCCCTCTCCTCTCCCACCCTCCAGAGGCCACAGCTCCCGGGGAGGGGTGATGGTCCCCAGCCAGCACCCAGCGGGAACAGCCGGAGACCTTCTACCTTCATGCAGGTGCAGAGCCATAAAGCAGACTTCTGTGCTTAAAATGAACATTTAAATTATCAGACAGACATCAAAGGGAAAGAATTATTGTTAACTACACTTAATATTTATTTTTTTCCAGGACTAGAACTGCAGGAATGGAGAACGCACAGAATCACAGAATGGTCCTGGTTGGAGAGGACCTCTGGGATCACCGAGTCCAACCATACACACACAAAAACCCCTACAATCTTGGCCACTAGAGCATGCCCTGAAGTGCACATCAATTCGGGTATTGAATGTGGATGTAAAGCAGTGGTTGTGGGATGACAGGAGGAACAAGCCAAGACCAACAAACACCCATCGAGGGCCTTGAATTTCTGTACCTTTCATTTCCCTGGTTCCAGCCACGTGTTGTTCATACCTTTTTCATACAAACATCAGGACAAAACGACAGATGCAAATGCAACAATTTTCCCCCACAGACAAACCCGGGCTTTAGAAGCCCATTAACGGAACCAAGCTGAATTCATTACACTCTGCTCCCTTGTAAATATGCATCTGCACTCTGGATATCAGTTCATATACATGAAATAGTAACAAGTAGTAAACATAAAAACAGGAAATGAGATCCTCGTGTTATTACTACACTACAGTTCTTGTTCTTTATGGGAGAGCTTTTAGCATTAATAGCTCGAAGAGCGTACACACACGTCACGAGGCGTTTGGAGAGGACTAATTAAGTTCTGCTGGTTTCTATTACAGAGATAGGGCTATTTGGACCACGAAGATAAGACAGAAAGAAGTGAATAATGATTTACCTTTAGCATAAGAACAAGAAAATACTTGCCATTAGTGGAGCAGTAACAGCTGTTAGCTCTGGAGAGCATATTTGTATTCGTTTGAAAAGTCTGTAGGTGAGGAGGATATTTCAGCCTCAAGTATCCTCGTAAGACAGGGACACACGAGCTGTATTTCACAGCATGTTTGTAAAGTTAGTGCTTGGCAATGTTGTGTCTTGGTATTATTGTACAGAAGTGATAGAAGTGTGGTGTTATCACATATATTATGTACTGCACAAACCCAATGAATATAAGAATTCAGTTGAAAATGGATCATCAATCTACTCTAGTCTAGTAATGACCCTCAATCTTGCTGTGAGGGAGCCAGCAAACAAGGCTGGTCAGGGTTCACCCTTGGTAGAATGCTTAATTAATACTAGTAATAAAGGCTAATAAACAGCCTGTTTGCTTCCACTGCACAAAGACACAGGTTATTTCCTAGAATACCTTTGGCGCTTCCATATAGGATGAAGGTAATTAGAATCACAGGGGACAGAATAGAGGGGACCTCTGGGGATCCAGCCCAACCTCCCACTCGGAGCTTCTGCCAACCCCAGAGTGGGTGAGCCACGGCTTGGCCTCACAGGATCTTAAAAACATACAAAACCAGGTTTCACAGCCACTTTGGGTGACCTGTTCCAGCACTACACCACCTTCCCAATGAAGAAATCAAGCACAAAAAAGTTTACAGAGAGTTGTAAGATCTTTTAAAAGACTAATGAAGGTCAACTAAGGTTTGGTCTTATGAAAGACGTTGTCTCTCCCTAGAAGTCTTGTCTCACTGAACTCCCACAGATAGAGTGAAACCTGATTAAAGAATAGTCTTTAACTGGCCTATCTCTATTTTACCTCCCAGCACCTAATAACACAGAATACTTCAGTCTCTCACCAGTGAATATATACTCAAAATCACCTTCTGATGGTGTGGAAATGTTCTTGGTTATCTCTGACGGCAGGAGAGCCAAGGTTACTCAGCTCCACAGGACACCCAAACCAAAGCCAGGAGCTGCATCCCGATTCCCTTGCACCACTTGACTGAGTTAACCACAAGATCACTTTATTGTTACTCACTCTTCTTTTCCCACCAGCTACCACAAGGTAAGTCACAAAAGGTTGAAACAACCCTCTGAGGGCAGCAGAGTTGTTGGCATCATGCTCAGTGATGACAGCATTTGCCAAGGATGTGAAATGTAGACTCTCCCTACTTTACCACCTGAGAAAAGGGCACACTTTATAATCACTGTGAGCGTGGAGCTCCCTGGGACCTCAGTCTGCCACTCTGTGGCTTCATCTTCACTCAGACACATCCTGCAGTTCCTCCTGGAGAAGGTAAAACAGCCACCAACTGACACACACTGACTTTGGATTTCTATAAGATTTCAAAGGTGCCACTGGAGCCTTTAGGAAGGGTTTAGTCTTTAAGGAAACACCTAAAAATGACAATAGGGGTGGCAAAAGCAGGCTCCAGTGCGTATATTTACACTCCTAAGATGAATCAGTTGGAATGTCATTGAGTGTCTCCCCTGAGGAGTAGAAGAACAGCCAGGTCCCTGTGCTCGCTTCCCATCATTTCATTTCCTATAGCTGTTGTGCCGCGTCAGGAGCTGACTTCATGGAATCACAGAATCATAGAATGGTCCAGGCCAGAAGGGACTTCCAAAGGTCATCTAGTCCGACCCCCCCGCAGTCAGCAGGGACACCCCCAACTAGACCAGGTTCCCCAGGACCTCATCGAGCCTCACCTTGAATATCTCCAGGGATGGGGCCTCAACCACCTCCCTGGGCAACCTGTTCCAGTGTTCCACCACCCTAAATCTGCTCCCCTCCAGCTTAAAGNGGCTTCAGACCTGCACACAATACTCCAGGTGAAGTCTCACCAGAGCAAAGTGGCAAAATCCCCTCTCTGGACCTGCTAGCAATGCATCTTTTGATGCAGCCCAGGATGTGATTGGCCTTCTGGGCTGCAAGTGCCCACTGCCTGCTCATGTCCAGCTTCTCGTCCACCAGCACCCCCAAGTCCCTTTCCTCAGGGATGCTTTCTGACACCTCACCCCCTAGTGAGGTATTAGAAGCGGGATTTACTCTGGGAAGGGACCACCCGAGCCCCGGCGGAGGTGCTGTTCTGTACCTGCAGACCCTCTTTGCTCCCCTTGAGGGATGGCTGAGGGGCACCGGGTGCCGCTGCTGTCCCTGGACCCAGGGCCCCGTTGTCCCGGCTCCCGCGGTGCCCTCTCGCTGCGGCAGCGCAAACATTTACCCAGGGAGGACGGGGAAAGACGATCTGACAGGAGGAGATTAAGCTGTGTGGGTTTTTCGCAGGGAGCCAGGTTCTTCAGCTGTCAGACAGAAGCCACAGAGTGACGCCTATTGTTTCTTAAAGAGTAATTGCTTCTGATTGCTTCCGCGTACACTAATTTGTCTTGATCCGGGATGACAGCATAACCCAGAGCCGCAGATATCTACCTCGCTTCACCTGGGACAGGTTTTCTGGTTGTACCCACGCCGGTTTGAGCAGCGTTTTGTTTTGCCAGGTTCTTTTCGCACACCCGCCTCGCAGCTCTGCACCGTGCCCAGGGTGAGAAGGGTCCAGGACCTCCCGGTGGGTCAGGATGGGGCTGGCTCCTCAGGCAGCAGCACTGCTGGAAGACAAGGCCGAGGAGACTAGAAACAGCCAGTTTCTGGAAAGGAACAACGAAACCGAAGGAATGAATGAAGAATGACAGGATTGGAATTGCCAATTTTCTACTCTTGCTCTCTTACATTCTTAGATATGTTCTATATGCCACTACCTGAACCCACGCCCGCACCTATGAAGAGCCTATTACTGACTTCATACAAAGAATTTTTCCCCAGTAGCTCTGGGGAGGCGGGAATGGGGAGGGAGGAAAAACTTGCTAATTCACAAATTGTTGGAAATGTCAGAATCCACTCTGGACCCCGGGCCAGATCTTCTTCCTCAGGGACGACTTTGCTACGGCACAATTTTCCCTGCTTGTCGGGGCACGGGAAACGTTGGGGCATTCCTCCTCCTGCAGGGCGGGAGGGACCTCTGATGGAGCCAAAGGTCCCGCTTTGTCAGCGCTTTGTGCCCGAGGTGCAGGCAAATAAGGAAAACCCGGAAATTTTGCAAACTGAAAGCTGAGCAAAGCGCTCAGGTTCGGTCACTCAGGGTGTTTTGTTGTCATTATTTTTGAATATTTTGTTTCTATTTTAATTTTTTTTTTCATTTAAATTTTCTAATCTCCATTTTCTTAAAACTTCAAAGTAGAAAGTGACTTCAATTGAAATAAGAACATGAAGATTTCAGGTTAAAAACGTCAAAGCACCCTGTCATGCACATTCTGAAGAAGCAGTTCCATGCTTTGCCTGAGTTAGAACGGGAGCGGAAAAGGATCCTGGTTTATGAATCAGTCAATTTTGAAAAACTCAGGTTTTTCTGAAGGGAAAAATGGCAAAATTAAAACGTTCATCAAAGAATCCGTGACTGGCCCTAACCAAGAGCTCCCTGTGAGTATTGAAAGAGCAAAGGCAGAGAGCAGGCACTGCTCTAGCTGGATTTCCAGCCCCTGGCACTCCTCAGGTTCTCCTCGTGCCAGTTTATTAGCCAGAACGCCTCCCTGCTGCTACTCACCTTCTCTGACACTTCTCTGATAATTCCGATCTCTGAAACTCTTCACTTTGCAGAGTGAAGGAGCTTCACCACCTGCAGCAGATTCGTTGTGATCTGAGGAAAACGATGCTCACCCAAATTCCCTCTGGGGTGGTAAAATTACTAAAATTTAAGATTTGGGCGGTGTGGCTAAGAAGTTTACCCTGAGGAAAAGAACGTTCCCTTTGACCAAAAGCTAACGGCCTGTGGCTGTTCCCAGCTCCCCACCCCTGAGCTCAGGTAATACGGGTGCACCACTCCTACTGGTTCCCCACAAACCATCGCTCCATATGGTCACGTTATTTACTGTTTGATTCCTTCTCAGAATTGTGGCAGTTGGCAAGTTATTTGAGGAGTCCACCGTCCACCCCCCCCACCAGGGCTTTGCTTGCATTGAAATCACTGTTTTCTCCCCCAGACACAGTGTGTGGGCTGGGTCTCTTGGCAGGGAACAGGGGAGCAGAGGGGGGGATGCTGGCCCAACGTTCTCTCACCGTGACCAGAGTTAACAAAGCTTCTGTCTGACCTGTCCTAAGTTGTACTTTCATTATGCTCCGTCACCCATCAGCGGGTCACAGCCACGCACCCCAGTCAGCGCAGGTCCCAGCAGGGGGAAATCTCAGCCCCCCAGTGCCCAGAGCGCAGGGAAGCAGAGAGCAGAGCCTGAGCCTTGTGCCGGGAGATTTTTGAGAAGTTATCTCCACGGGTATGGGCACTTCCAGTGTCATCAGACCAAACTCTAATTACAGCCAGCACGAGTCCCGCAGTACATCCCACGCCCAGCACCCACGGTGTGGCATTCCCAAAGCAAAGAGTATTTAAGGGTGACTTCGGGTATTTACTCTGAAAATTTTGCTAGAGCAGCAAATCAGCTACTCTAGCTTATGCTCATGAAAGCATAAAAGGAATCTCAGGTATAATTTTTAGTAAATCCATCTTTTTCTATCTACAACACAAACACGAGATTTAATTTTCCACTGGACATCGCTTTAGAAAGTTTTCTGAATTTTAAAGCAATAAAAATAAAGACCCAAACGTGACCAGTTCTTAAAAGAACCTATAGAAAATAAAGTTAGAGGAAAGCATTAAAAATAAATGTGTATTTCTTCCGGAAAACAGTATTTCCAGATTTGAATTATGCATTGTGAAATAAAAAGAACACAATAAATGTCTCTCCTCATTTGTGTGGGCTTCGTGATAAAAAGAACTGATAAATAGGCCAAGATAAAAAACCAAGCGGATGCTGGGGTTTGGAAGCCTTGTTTTGTGTTATAGAAGCAATAATGTAATAAATCAGCATTAACATAAACACATTTACTCCTCCTCTCCAAAGCCGTTAATTGTTTCGTGTTATCAATAAAAATGTAACATTACTGATGGCGTTTGCTTTTCTTAAACCAGCCCTGAGTCACTCCATCGATCTCAGCCGAGCTCCCGGGGAGCGGCTTAGACCCTCTGTGTCCATTTAAAGAGCTCCAGGAAGCGCCCTTCCATGAGATCCGTGCCACCGCTTGCCATTACTCAGTGTTTCCCAGCACAGCCCCACCATAAAGGTTATTTACCGGCTCCTTACACTGCAATTCATCACAGCCTTCCTTACTCCCCACCGCAGCTGCAGTAAATCCCCGGCTGACGGCCCAAGCCATCCAGTTCCCTGGGGCTTCTGGAATAATCAAGGCCCAAAATACCTTCGCTAGAGCTTCTGTTTAATCAGCGCTGACACACACCTCAGGAGGTGCCAGCAGCCCCCGGGGGTTTGTCCCTTGCCCCCCAGAAGGCAGAGGGTGCTTTTCTGGCAGGTGACAGTGGTGAGCACAGCCAGTCACACCAAAATCGCCCGTTTACCCACCAAATCTGCCTGCTCCTCTGTAACTCTGACTCAGGCATCCAGGGGGTGGGAAGGGGTGATATATGGTGGCCGTCAGGACCAGATAGAATCAGAGGATCACAGAACTGCCCAGGATGAATGGGACCTTTCAGATCATCGAGTCCAACCATCAACCCACCCCTGACCCATGTCCCTCAGCACCACGTCTGCCCGGCTTTTAAATCCCTCCAGGGATGGGGACTCCACCACTGCCCTGGGCAGCCCCTTCCAAGGCTTCACAACCCTTGCAGTGTAAAATTTTTCCTAATTTCCAGCCTGAACCTCCCAGGCCCACCTGCCCACACCCTGCCTGCTCGTAGAATCATAGATGGTTAGAGTCGGAAGGGACCTGATATAGGTGGGATATTTTTCCTCTTCTGACTAAAGCAGTGTCAGCAGAAACTAGTTTTCTTCCAGACACGGTTTGCGCAGCATGGGAAATTGGTCTGAAGTATATTGGCAAAAGGTGACCATTATTCTGCCAATATAAGCCGTGTCCCGCGAGGGAGCTCTGCCCCCGGCGCTCAGCTGGTCCAGAAGCCCCGTGGACAGAGTGACACAGCCACAAAGGAGCTGCCTTGCTCGCGGTGGATTCACCCTGACACAGCTGTGAAATAGATGCTGGCCCTCTGCTCAGCCCCTGGCACGGGAACGCTATTCTGAGGAACCACAGGAGCCGGTGCTGTAACAGCCAGCCATGAAAACAGACAGAAAATGTAAACACATCTGTCCCCGTGTCCCATAAAAATTAACAACATTGCACTGAATAAACACTTTCTTAAAGTTTCAGGCAAAAATATATATTCTTAGAATGATTTATAATAAAAAAAGTTAATTTTTCCTACCAAAGACAAAACCTTAAGCTAAGCAATTCTGTCAAGAATCCAATTTTCCACGGAAAAGCATGATAGACTCTCCCCTAATAATAATAACGACAGCCACCACCGCCGGCGTGCTAGAGATGAAGCGGTGAAGCAAGAAAAGAGCATGTTCTCCACCGGAAGGGAAAGAAGAGGCAGCGTTGCCCCAGACACGGTGCTGGGATCAGGGTTTGATGTGGCGACGGCAGCGCTTCCCGCCGGAGCCGGGGCCGGCACGGAGCACCCCAGGCTGCCTGTCAACACCCCCGGCTCTCACTCACAGAGCTGTCGAGAGGGAAACCCCCACAGACTGCAGCAGGGGGAATTTTAATTCCAGTTTGATGAGTTTGCATGGGAAAATGGCACAGGACTGGTGGAAGGAGGCTTATCTCTTCGGGGAGTCACTGTCAGACACAGGTACGGTGGAGCAGGAGTCACTCCCTCCCGCGCCTGCGCGGGGGACTGCTGTCTGCAGCTGAGGAAATTATCAAAAACAAATACAGAGATCACGATGTATCGGTCTCTGGGATACAGACACACACTTGCAGCAAAACACAGCACGTTTGGAGCAGAAAGGAGGAGGCGATGCTTTTCAGGCAGCGGGTCTGGTCCCGCTGAGGAAGCAGGCAGAGGGCAGAGCTGGCAGAGCCTGCGGGGCCGAGGTCCTGCCCTGAGCCGCAAAGAAAAACTGATCAGCTCACGGGACTCTAACACCCACGGTGGGAAAGAAACAATGGTGGAAATATACTTTGTTGGTGAGGTTTTTTCTTTCTTTTCTGTAGATTTGTAGACTTTTGTACCACTAAGTAAAAAGCAATTGTTCTTTGAAACCCTGTGCAAAGCTGGTACCTACCCTTGCACCTATAAACGGCGAAGTTCTGAGCATCCACATGAGAAAACCTGCACTCAGGTGTGAAGGAGAGCTCACACCAGGGCTGGGCACAGACCCCTCGCAGCACAGTAACACCCATGGCACCTGGAAAGCCCCCGGAGCAGCCCGGGGAGGCGTGAGGAAGGGCAGCTCTGCCAGTGCTCTGTGAGGGAGACAGAAGCCTTCGAATATTTCAAGTGCCTGAAGGTTTAAGCAGGCTTGACGTGCACCAAAGCCTTCCAGATTATGCACTGGGAAGGCTGCAGGAGGACTCGGCAAGTTCCACACGGCTGTGAATGAAGGCGGCTGACGCTCCTGCCGTGGCTTAACTCATCACACGGACGCGAATGACACGGATCACAAGGCGGCTGATGGGTTTTTCTCTCCGATTTGAAGACTGTAGCGGGAAGGGCTTGACACAGCTGTCGGATCATTTTCAGGCTTTGCCCATTCTTTATGACATAACTGCTTGCTTTGCCACTTCCTACAAAATTCAGATTTACACAGTCTCGTAACCCATCTCACCTGTTGGCAGCATCAATAACTTGGTAACTCTGCCTCTTCAGAGCACCCTGGAGTCCAGCCCAGCTCTGTCTGAAAAGTGATGCCACGAGGAGCTGGGATGAGCTGAAAGGGGAGGAAAGAGGCAGATCCCTTGGTGGGTCCTTTTGAAAATGCCTTTCAATCAAGGGAGGGGTTGTCTCAGCTCTGCAGGTGGAAAGGCCAGGGGAATCCGGGAAGAGTCCTGCAGGCTGATGTCTCACGGCAGGTCTCTGCAGCAAACAGGCTCCTACAGAAAAACTACACACAATTAAAGACCAAAGCGCTCAGGGGCAGATACTCAGAGGTGGCAAAGAGCCATAATTCCCCCTGGAACCAGTGGAGTTTTACGGCTGGAACCGAGGAAGCGCTCTTTGCACAAGAGCACTCGCTGACAATAAATGAGCAGCAGGTGCTGCGGTCACTGCCCCACGCGGCGCCGTGCCTGATGCTCCCTCCTCAGCAAAGGAGCTCCATTGATGGTCCTCCTCACAGTGGCACTGGGAAAAAACCAAACAAAACCGACTTCACAGGAGTTTTGGCACGAGGAACAATCCAGAGAACTGCCAGTCTGCACTTCAATACAAAATCCTGATCAGGAGGAAAATGACTCATGCGGATCTGGAGCAGGGCAGGGTCTAACGCTTTCATATGGCCCCAGACACATTATAATTCCTCCCATCAGCTCTTCCTGCTGACATCAGCTTTCACAGTGGTTTGGCCTAATAATTAGAAAAGTTCTTAGAACTTAACCAGAACATCATTGTTCCCATGGAAAACACCCCACTGCTCCTGTGATGGGAAATGGCTTTTTTCCTCTTTCCTTTTGAACATTTTATTGCTGATCAGGCTAGGCCGGGCTCCAAGTCTGAGCGAGGTTTCAGGCTGCTGTTACAGCCCTGGCTTCGCATCCGCATCTCCCACTGCTTTGGAAAACAGACTGGGAAAACGGGCCTTTGTAGGGAGCGGGGAGAACCGTGTCGGGAGAAGAGAGGAGCAGCCTGGACCACGCTGTGGAAGGAGAGGAGGGGGGGGACAGGCTCTCACACCGTCCTCCTGGCCCCAGGTCCCGCCTGGGCTCCATCCTGCTGGGGAAGGAGGAACCCAAAGGTGACAGTGGCCACGGAGACAGCCATGGAGAGAGGGAAGAAGAGCAGTTGACTAACAGCCTTTGGGACAGCGTGAGCGGCTCCTGGGTCACTGCGTGGTGAGCAGAGAAGCCATTGGAGGCAGCAGCAGCCAGCGGATGTCTGGCAACACAGGGGAGATACAGTCTCTGAGGGCCAGCGCAGATGGTCCCTACTTGCAGGAGGCTGCCAGGAGATGTTCCCGCAATCCCAACCCACCCCTGCAGGAAGGAATTGGGTTGGACTTCTCTGGGAAATCCCATCTCTCACCTTCCCCACTGCTATCTCCATATTTCCTCTTGAAGATTTCAATCACAGGAGCTGTCACACCACGGCAGCTCCGACTGACACCGGGAGGGTGAGATGCCCTTCGGATGGGAGAAGGAGAGGGCTGGCCCAGGTGGACAGGGCTCCACCCAAAGCTGCTGGGGTCACGCTGGGTTTGTCCCGGGTGACGACGGGATTTGGTTCTGTGCCTCCACAGGCAGGATTTCAATGTCAGAAACTTGTGTGAGCTTCCAGCGGGTAAGTCGTGAGGGTGCCTGTCAGTTAACTGTCCCATTTGCTTCTGTGTGATGTTAGAGGGATTTGGAGCCCGGAGCTCCCAGCTTTAAGATGGTAATAACCTTTTTGCAGCTTAAAATAAAAAACAGTAAACCCAGTAGAGGATACAGTTAAGCAGTAAACCAGCTTAAACTCAGTATGTTTAATTTGCTTTTCTCACCATCCGTCACACCATCCTGGGAGAGCTGAAAGCATCTTATAATAATTTGAAGGGTGAGAATTTTCTGGAAGGATACTTGCTTGAAAATGGATTTTTGACTCCTGGGCTGTAGCAGCATCACAGAACCGCTCACTCTGCACCCTGACCCTCTGCCGTCACCGAGGAATAGTCGTTAATTTTCATTTTAAGGGCTCAATTTTCGATTCTTCCCACCACATAAGCAGCTCTCCCCTACCCCAGCAATTCCACTGGCAGAGTGGCTCAGACCCCGTACAGATTATACGTATCCACACACATGCAGAGCCAGGGTGGTGCACAGAGGTCTGTCAGCCAGACTGGGGAGCAGCCCGGCTGGGCCCCCCCTCAGCAGACACTTCAGATGTAGTTACATGCTCTGCCCAAGAGTGAAATGACCCCCGAGTATCAATTACTCCCTCTGGTTTGCTGCCAATGCAGAGGACCACTGGAGGGACGGTGCTCTGTCACTGGAGGGAGCCGGGGCCGGGAACTCCTCAAGATGGCATCGCTGACACCTATTTCAAACTGCAGAGCGGTGGCTTTGGACTCACCTGGCATTACACAGCGTGGCTTTATGCGCTGTCTGCAGGAGCAGGAAGGGCGTTCCTGATGGGTTAAGGCTGGAAGGTTGTGTTGTTCCCACTGACACGTAGGGTGTTCCACCAACAGTTTGTCTTACCAACCCACCTAGCATGAAATAAATAACCACTTCTTTTTTTTTCTCACACCATAACAACTAACATCACCCTTTGGCCAAAAATGAAGTTAGGATAAGATAGAGATAGGGAGCCAGGGCTGCTACTGCTTACGCCAGTGCTACTTGCGTTGGTCTCTGAGAAGCTGCTGTGAGTTTTAACTGAATACACATACGAGCGCACCCATGCTAACCTTACCCAGCAATGCAAAGTCAAACTGAATTTCAGGGGCACCCCGACAGCAGATTTTAGGACAGCTGAATAGTTTGACATGTTCCTGGGAATTGTGTGCTTGCTCTGATAAAGGCTGAGAGGAGGATTCCTTGCTGGGCCACTTAACATAGCAATAATCCCGATAGCGAGGCATCAGAATACACAACATCCTTCAAACCGAAGTATAGTTTCCCACTGAGAACATAAATTTGGCTTTTAATTTACTCAAGATATCAGAAAGAAAAAAAAAAAGTGAATTCTTATGAGGTGCCAAAGTAGCAGCAGCCGCCTGTAACTCTGCACCAAGGGGATGGAATGACTCTACAATGAACTCTTCCCGTCCTCCTGCTTTGAGGATGGCTATGCCTTGGTGCAGAACCTGAGGCACAGGTGGTGGATGGGGTTAAGGCTACGTGGTGGGCCCAGTGGCGACATCAGGAGCAGGATGCAGGAGTCCCAGCCCACCAGCATTGGTGTCAGCAGCTCTGGGATGCTGGGCAGATGTGTCTCTGCAGGTCCATGAGTGGTTCCTGTCTCCAGAGACCTGCCACCGCCGGAGCAGCGGGGGGGACACACAGCCTCCTAAGGGCTGATCTTCTAAGCCCTCCCAATCCCTATCAATCAAAACGAGACAGGTTTCCTTAAGATGCCTTAAGTAATAGCTCTTTGCTAACCCAGAGGGTTTTGTCAGAAGCAAGCTAAGGAGCCTCTTCTGACCATCTCTGCAAACAAGCTGAGGGTGTGATAACATCTGGCAGGGAGACGCTGACAAACAACCGGGAGAGGAGGAGAGACTGGGAGACAATAACCCCTTATTTTTCAGTACAATTGGATTCAGAGATGGATATCTGATCCTGGCTTATCACGGTAGCTGACCTGAATCACCTGGCAAAAAAGGTTCCACAGAGGAAAAGGAAGCTTTTTTGAGCAGTTACCCAAGAACACCTCCTGTGGCCCACACACCAGGTCACAATTTTGGCACTAAACAGAGAGAACACAGTTAATTAAGTTAGTGTTTTTTTGCAGGGGAGAAAAATACCCAGAGATGATGTCTCTTTGAGCTTCATTTTAAGCTAAACTCAGGCAATCCTCTCATACAGCAAAAGAACAATGTCCACGTAAATTTTCACCCAACCTTAAATTTATGCATCAGTTTAATCCTCTGTATTTTTCCCACACAGACAAACCCTTAGTTATCCTGTAGGTATATTTTGCAACCAATGATCCTGCCTTCCACTACAAAAGCAGCACGTATAAGCGGATGCAGACACAGTTCTAGCTTTGATCCTCACTGTGCCATGGAAAAAGTACTGATCAGTCAGTATCACTCACCAAAAAAAACCACCCCAAACCCCCAAATCATGTCCCAGGTAAACATTTTAGAAATCTTTGCTGTGCTTTCCTAACACTGGTGTTAGTCAAGAACAACTCAGTGGAAAACTGCGTGATGGTACATAGAATGTGGCCTTTATCAGCATTGGAAAAGGACGTTGTCCTGTGGAGGGGATCAGCAAGGCTTTATCCAGGTCTGGAGCAGGAGTTTGTGTAGCTGACCCCACTCATGCTGCCAGATAAAGCTGGTTAACCCCGGGGAGGAATGAACCTGTGAGCTCTCCAGGGGTTGGTGGCGTTGGCACGAATTGGAGAGGTTACGAAGCCCAGCTACTAAAGTGCTCTGAGTTTGCTTTGTCCCCAGGATGGCCGTGGAGATTAACACAGTGGTTTTTCTGGGCTGAGAGTGCTTGTTTTCAGGGCTCCTTCTGAAAGCCCAGAGGGTGAAAGTGTCACACAGGCATTGGGAAGATTTGGAGAGCTGCAGTGATTAGAGCTGTCTGTCCTCGTGGCCAGGAGAGCAGAGGGTTGTGGTGGCTCTGGTAGGACAACCCAGGGTGGCTCTGAGCTCCTGCTCTTCCCTGTCACCCCAAGGAGACTCGCTGTGGAAGGAACCAGTAGCTGCACTGGTCTGTACCGCAGGGACCCAATGTCTCACCTAATGGAGAACACAACCCTGGAAGCACGAAAGGCAGCTCCTCCAGGTCCTTCCTGGGAGCTCAGTCACAGCGAGAACTTTGAGCCCCATGTTTACAGGATGAAAAGACTGATTTGGAGGTGAGTTGGCTACATAAGAGTTCGTATGAGGACATCTAAAATCTCTAGTCCGCAGAAAATCTCCTGTCTGAAGCTCCGAACTCTTCTGAAAGCATTTCAGTCCCTGACTTCATCTCCCAGCCGCGTTAGCCCAGGCAGGCACAGGCTCTCCGGTTGCCACTCCATCAATTCAGCTATTGATTTCAGCAGCTCGCTGTCTGCAGCAGATCAAATGCTGAGGAGTTCACAAGCTGGCA
This sequence comes from Arenaria interpres, assembly GCA_013399435.1. Taxonomy (NCBI): domain Eukaryota; kingdom Metazoa; phylum Chordata; class Aves; order Charadriiformes; family Scolopacidae; genus Arenaria; species Arenaria interpres. Next base: position 205,406 of record VXAK01027979.1, on the reverse strand, counting down.
GGCTGATAAGGAGTTTCTCCGTGACAGAGTGGCTCTCTTGGTTGGAGAAAACGGTTCGCAAGCATTAACCATTAGTGAGCTAAACAGAGCTCAGACCCACTTGGTGACTATGATGTAAAAAAGTCATTTATTAGACCTATGTGCTGCAGAAAGAGGCTGAAGGGGAAAAGTCCAAGCGAGGTCAGGAGGTGGTAAGTAGGGAGCAACTGGTGTAGTTTCAATACTCTCTGCACACAGTTTGGCCGCTTGTACCGGTTCAGGGGCTAATCTCAGGTTCTGTTCTGGCCCGAATCCTGTGAATCCCGGCACCCTGGAGTACTCCCCCCGAGCCCTGGGAGACATCGCGGCACGCGTACAGCTAAAACAGCAGGAAACGTTTGGAGCAGCAGACCTTGAAGCAGAAAGCATCCGTTCCCCCAGCCTTTCAGCATGATGCATGCATTTGAAATAACCACTATTACACGTACACCAGGAGAGCTGGAAAGTCTGCCCCGGATCGTAGCTCCGTACTTCTCAGGCTGAAAACGTGGCACTGGGGAACCGATTCCTCACCTCCAGTTCTGTACACTCTCAGTCTCATTTGTGTCGCAGTCTTCATTTTTAACACAGTCCTAGAGGATAAGAGAGTCATTAGCAGACTGCCAGCAACCTCGACCAGTTCCAATCTCAGTATCTGACAAACACCGAGAGGCTATTTTCTTTGTTTCAGAGATTTCTCTCTCCCCATCTCAGGCTCTGAATTCTTTGGAGCAGGGACCAGTCCTCTGAAGAGTTTGGAAAGCACATACTGATTTCAGACAGCAGTTGCAATGGCTGTCATTGACTCCGGGATATTTCTGAACCTTGATTAATTTTTCCACTGAAATAATCTTCCCAAATTATTCATAAGACTAAAGTATATTTAATGCCAGCATTATGTAACTGATTTGAAATGCACAGTTATGCTTTTTCTCCTTTTAAATGTATTTTATGTCTAATAAATGGTTCTGTAGTGTTTATAAAAACCAAGGACGACTCCCATTTTCACAGCCCAGAAGCCCTGATCTTGCACTGATTTACAGAGGTTTCAGGTTGACCATGAAGAGAAATCCTGGCCCCACAGAAGCCAATGGCAAAACTTGGATCAAGCTGAGACTTCCCCCGAACACACAGAGCGTGTCTCTGTAATGTGGATGGTCTTTTAGATAGCCCTGCAGGAAGTGGGAGAATGGTATATTCAGAATAAATACGCTCTGTCATTTAATACTTATCCCAGTACTAACAATATTTCATAGCCTAATTGCATTTGCACCCCCGAGTCGGGAGCACCCCCTGCCCACGTGCCTGAGTTCAGCCACACAGCAGCAATAGACCAGAGATTTCTCCCTCCTTTTCAGGTGAGGGGACTGAAGCTACAGAGAGGTTAAGCAACTTGCCCAAGGCGACAAAGGAAGGCTGGAATACCACCTTCAGACATTTTTAAACATTGCCAGTGGTTTAAGGTGTCTAATTCCTGGGAATTACAATTTTGGGGAGGCCCAAATCCCTCACACCGGGAGACGGCACCGGGGTGCAGTCAGTGCACGCCTTCTGAAAACTCTGGAGCGAGCCATCTGGAAAAACGAATGCTCTGCCACGGTGTAAGAACGGCCTTTTGCATTATTCATCATTCTGAAAATACCGAGCCCGCGTGTCAGGTGCACTGCGGAAAGTTCCGGGGTGAGAAAGTTCCTGAGAACACCCCGGGGTGCTTCGCTGGGAGCCTCACGCCTCATACCTCTCCTTCACACCGTAAGCTGCTGAGCAAAGGACAAGTTTCCCTTTAGGCACAACCCTACCTACACCCAAAACCTTTAAGCATGTCCTTACTGTAAAAGTGTTTATATACATTCTTTGATTCTTTACTGACCTGGGGCTGGTTTCACCTCACAAGACATAGTCTCCACCAAGATCAGTTGATTTCTTGCACTCTGCTACAGAGAAACCGGTGAGGACAAAGAGAGACTCTTTGACAGGCTTTTACAGGATGAATTTTTAGGAATTTATTTGGATCCTTAACCGCTAGTTCAGCACATCAAAAAACCCAATATATTCATTCTTTGGATCAGTCCCACTTCCTTTTGCAGAAAAGCCTGACTGAAAGATGCTCTCCAGGATTACCAGGAACCCTGGCACCACCAGGATCCCGAACCCCATGAGACACGGAGTGGAGCTTTGAGAGCTGGTTCTGGCTGTGTGTGGAGTTCTGTGTCCACCCACAAACAGCGTGAAAATCCAGAGCTCACACCGTGACCGACACAGTGTCCCCATGCAAGGAACCCCAGGAACCGGGAGAACCCCCATCCTGCTGATGAGCACCTCCACCCCTGGCATCACACACCTTCTGGAGAGAGCCATGCCCAAGGAGCAGAGCAACATCCACAGCCAAAAGGCTCAGGATAAGAGTGTCCAAGAGCACTGCAAGCTGTGGGTCTTCATCAAAACACCAGAAATCACCTTATTCTTTTCCTCATTTCGCAGCGAGTCTTTTCTGCGTTAAGAGGAAATTTTTTCTTCTATTGATTTCCTTAGAGTGTCCTTAAGGTTCCTTTAAACTTCAAAATTACCAGGGAAGTTTGGGATTGCTAACATTACTCTGCAAGTCAGGAATCTGAGGGAGTTCATTCTTTGTGCTGGCAAACCTTCAAACTATCTTGATTTTATCAGCTATAATTCATGTTTTGTTCACAGGACAAGCTTGTTTCTTTTGTATTATTTTGAGTCATCTCTGGAAAAAATCACCTCGCACTGAAACATAATAAAATATGAGAAGAGATTATGACTTATTAAATTAAGCCAAAGCATACACTGTATTTTGGTATAGTGCCGTCCCTGGAGGGAAAGCGAATACATTTTCAAACGAGTTCTGCTTCCAATTAGGCAGGAAAACAAGGACCCAAATTTTCAAAGCACAAGGTGCACCGTGAGCACAGGAGACCAACAATCCCAGCCCGGAAGCAGCACAACAGAAACTGCTGGTCCCCAACAGCTTCAGCCAACCCCGGGAGCTGCACAACATTACAATATCTCTGATTGTGTGCTCCAGCCCTCCCCCGGCAATCCCTGCTTGCTCGGCATGCGTTTTGCTACGTGGGTGAGTCTGGAAGAAATGGTAAAGCGTTTTTCATAGGCATCTTCATTCACACCTATAAAGAGCTTCGGAAGAAAGTGACCTCCTGCCTGTGGGATGTGTGTCTTGTATCACTACGGGTCACTTATTTCAATTATTTAAATTTCCAACATTAAATCCCCTGCCACTGGAACCAATGAGGGCTTCAGTCATTGGATTTAACAGTAGCAGGACCAGACAGGTATTTACTTTCAGGCTCAGAGGAAAATGAAATAAGATAAAAAGCCCTGTCTGTTAAGCATGCAGTGCCCCGGTATCGATAACCTTTAAAAATTCTGTGGAACACTCCGGGGTGGGAGGTGACTCAGCAGCCACTAGATTTCCAGAGCAGATGGAATGTCGATGTCCCCAAACGAGAGATTTCTGTACACCTGCTTCTTGCCGAAGACACTGGTTCCAGCCATGGAAGCAGAGATTTTCTCTCCAAAGCTGGCTTTGCTAATAATAAGTGTGAAATAAGGATATTTCTCAAGGGGATTTTCTAAATTTAAAATGCATTCTGCTTCTTAACACCTCCCATCCTACCGAGTGCTTCAGCCTACCGCAGCCTAAGTGCAGTAATTAAGTGTAATTGTTACTACTGTCGATGGCAGGACAGAAGTGGCTGTCGGGGAACCGTCACGTCTCCGTACTGTCCCGCTCCCAGCCCCTCAGTCACGGCTGTGGGACCGAATTCGTCCTCCCAGTTGACCCCAGTTCCACCCCAGCGTATTTAGCCTGACGGGTGGCACCAGGACAAATGCGAGTTACGCTCCATCTGAGTCTCGGCTCAAAAATAGCAGGAATACACCATATTTCTCATTACAGAACCACAACAAAATCTCAACCAGCCCCACTGATAATTAACTTCCTTGATCCTTTCAGTTGCAATATTGGTCAAGAGCAGATGCACAGTGACGTAAATGTGAAGCCAAATGTTTGGTGTCCGTATGGATTTTGCATCCTCTGTCCACTCATATGTACAGCAACGGCCACTTCTACCTTAACAATAAACCCATCGTCCAGATGGCCGGGTCCAAGGAGGGAGAGAAGGACAGAGCTTCTCCCCTCTTCTGCAGAAACACCCGCGTGGGAGGGACGGAGCAGCCCGGCCCGTCCCGCTGCTCTCACAGGACCTGCCTTCCCCAGGGCCAGGGGAAGCGGTGGGACCGGTGACACGCACAGCTGTGCCCTCCACCTTCTTTCAGAAATGCTGTGATGATCCTGCCTACCGAATCTCGGTGGTAGATCCAAACATCCATCCTTACTTCATTGGCTTTGCTGCTCTGAGAACGGCAGGCTACCTTCTCCTGGAGCCTTTCTGAATTTCATACATTCCTTTAACTCTCGGCGTTTATTTTCCCGCTGGAGTCTGGAGTAATCTGAGAGCACAACAAGCCGCTGCACCGTTACAAGCCCCAGTTTCTCTATTAGCGTGGTCCAAACACACTCCTTATTGTGCTCGCGTCTCTAATAGCGACAGAGGTTTGTAGAAGCCACTTGGCAATGACTGATGGTACCTAAGGTGGGTAATTTCTGCCCAGAAAATAAGAAACATTATTAGGCCGTGCACAGTTAAGAATAAAACTTGCTGGGATCTAAGCTTTGCGTCCCCCTTCCAGGTGACCAGAGAAGGAGGCCGTTTGCTGCAGGTACCACCACTGTGGGGATAACTCCTGGGTGGGATGAGCCAGTGCACTGGTGTGGATAAAGAACTCCTGGTCAGGGTTGCCTGGGTACAAGTCACAGAATCACAGAATCACAGAAT
>VXAK01027979.1:116223-200362 GCA_013399435.1 Arenaria interpres | reverse complement strand
ACTCCACCACCTCCCTGGGCAGCCTCTGCCAGGGCTCTGCCACCCCCACAGCAAAGAAGGGCCTCCTCATGTTTAGGTAGAATTTCTTATGTTCAAGTTTGTGCCCATTCCCTCTGGTACTATCCCTGGGCACCACTGAGAAAAGACTGGCCCCATCCTCCTGATGCCCACCCTTGAAGTATTTATAGGTGTTGATCAGATCCCCCTGCCCTTAAGTCCTGCCCTCACAGCGCACTGCAGTTTCTAACGTTCGACGGGCATCTCTTCCAGTCACACTTGGAAACTCCCTGCCTCCCAAATCGCCTGTCACTGGTCACTCAGAGCAAAGTTCAAAACCATGTTCTGTTAAGTCCAGTGAAATATTATTTCAGAGCTTTGGTGCTTTACTCAACAAAAACAGTTTTCTCATTTTTAAATGCCATGCCAAGCCTTCTAACAACTGCAGCCACAGATCATGTAACCGAAACCCTTCCTAATGCGAGCTGGAGAATTTTTACTAGCTCTAAAAACAGCTGGTCATGAACACACTAGTCAGAAAAGAATGCAAAACAAAACTAGTAAAAAAAGTGTTGATTGGTAGCTCTCTCACGGGTATATTTAACCATTTCTTGAATATGTTTTGCCTGTCTGGAAGTGGGAATATTGACATTATTTATTTCACAGCTATCTGGGAAAAGAATCCCCTAAATTCCTAACGCAGTGCATTTGTTTCCGAGAGATACTTCTAAACTGAGAGCTGTTGTGTGTTCTTAGACAAAAAGTTTATTAACTTTGACTGTTCTAGGATGAAGCAAAACTCCTTGAAGACGAGTCCCAACCTCAAAAATGTTTCTGAACCGGTTTCAGGGATCTGCCGTCTGCAGCTTATTGTGTGCAGGCACAGGCACAGGCACGGGGGTGTGAAGGTGAGGGTGCACACGCACGGAGAGAACGCAGCCCCCTGTCCAGCCACCGAGGAGGGTGAGACCCTCGCAGGGATTGCAGCGGTGCTTGGTGAGACCAGGCGAGCCCTGCCTCTGCTCTCCCGCAGCCTGCAGGAGCCCTTCACTGGTTTCACTGGGATCTGCGCTGGTTGCTGGCTTTGATTTTAATCACTGACATTTTCAGCAATGGGTACCTGGGTGTAAGTAATGACGAGGAACTGATGCTAGAAGTGCTCAGCGATGCTAACTTCAAGCGTGGTACAAAACCGCGCTCAAAACATCAGTCAATAGCCTTGGTGAACTGGCTTTTACTGTATCTTTCCAATTATTGTGCACATAAATCATGCCTTTTCACCGAGCAAAGCTGTGTTAGCCTGCAGGGGCAGGCAGAGAAACAAAATAGGCTTTCTGTTCCTGTCGCTGCCACAATAAAGAGAAGTAGTAGATTTTTAATTTCTCAGACATTTTAATGAATAGCTGAAGGTTACTATAAAACTTACAAAACAGGCTAGAAGAGAGAATCTGATATAAGCCATTGCCCAAAGGCTGGGATAGGTATAGTCAAACCATTCCTGGTCAAAACCAAACCTGTTCTTTAAGATTTTCCTCCCTTTCTATTTATACTGTCCATGAATTTCACTGGCAGGTGGCAACGCAGCCTTCAAACCAGAATATTGTTCACCTCCTCACTAAAGGAGCAGCGGAGCCTGGTGGCTTCTGGCGGTGAGCAAGTGTGCGATGGACCTCAGCGGTTGCTGGAAGGAATGGCCATATCACAAAGGGATCACCTCCCTTTATCTGCCCGCGCTGCAAATTTCACAGGGTATGGCTGAGAAAGTACCCGAATGCCTGAAATCCAGTACAGACAGTGATTAGCACGAGTGACCTCCACCAAGGAGGGCGAAGGGACAATTCCCCTTCAGCTCCTCCTCAGCCCTGGGCATGGAAACCAGCCCAGGTGAACCGCTCCCCATCACCGAATCTGTGCTGATCCCATGCACCAGGACGATAGAAACGCCCCGGTGCAATGACACAATGTGACTTCATGACATTTGCAGGGTCGCATCCGCTAAGGGAGGAAAGGGTAGGATTTCCTTCAGAGATAATTAACACACAGAGCAAAAACATCACTAGGGTAAAAAAGGTTAAAATAAGGACTAAAAATATGTGCTGCTGTATCTCAAAAGTTTTCCACTTTGGCTTTTCGTATCTTTGCGGTAATTTTTCAGAGTGCTTCCTCAGTGCAGGCCAGAGAGAATTTTTTATGAACTCCTGAAAACGGATTTAAAATTCACAAAGTCTCCTAACAACCGCTCTGCTTCCTGCCACTCTCCTATTCGGTCGTTTTTCAGCTGAGAACTCAGCAAAGCTCGACAGACTGACACGTGGCCGTGACTGGGCTGCTAAACACCCTCTGGTGTGGGGGAGATGATATTCTACAGCCTCTGGCTCGTATGATTTTTAGCGGATTCAGATCTAAGCCTCTTCTGGCCTTTCAAACCCACCAGCCCGATGCTGCTACTGGAGAAGCGTTAGTACCATCTGCTGTCAGTGACTCAGAATTGCACCTTTTGTACCTCCCCGGCCCTTTGCTGCTTGTGCTTATTTATCTTTCGAGTTTACTTATTTATCTTGTAAGGCGAGATTCAGAAAACCAGAGGCCACAGAGGCAGGGGCTGTGACACCGGTACCTGGTGGGGACACACTGCTGCAGCCAAAACACGTTTTGGCCTCAGGGAGCCAGGGAGATGGAACAAATACATCCCCGTGGCTCGGGAACAACTTTCCTGCCTCCCCAGCAGACACTTACACAATAAATATGCCCCCAACTCACGAAATGAGGAAAGACTTGTCTTTTATTGCCAATTTAAGGTCACTGAGAAATCCAACAAGCTCCTGTACATAAGGAAATCGAGTGGCTGGGTCAGAACACTTTCTGGTAAAAATCAGCACGGCTCCAGGGACCCCGCTCGGGTGGATCTGCGCCAATTAACTCTGCCGTGCGTACAGAGCCCCGATAAGTCAGCCTGGGCTGGGGATTAAGCCACCAAAAGGAGCGCAGACGAGGCCAGCTTTTATCTGCTGCTGTTTGTGAGCTAAGGTGAAAAGGCAGTCGGTCGAGCGAAGCCGGTGGGGCTGAAAGCCAGCGGGTCCCACCTCCTCAGTGCGGCAGAGTCACCCCAGAACTGGGTCTGTGTGATGGAGGCTGCAGTCTGGCCCCCCTGGCAACTGTGGGCCATTTGGCTTGGGGACATCCCCTCGCTGGCACGCTGACGTGAGCCTGCCCTAGGATGTGCACACCTATACATCCACAGGGCTTTACAGCCAGGTGTTACATCCATCTGCAACGGCAGATCTTGAAGAGGCCTCTGCAGCAGATCTCAGGATTCAGCTATTTCATCAGCACCCTCCAGCTCTTCTTTTCAGAGGATACGGAGACAAATAGCTAATAGCTCTGCAGTCAGCGCGCCCCGGCCTCCCACTCAGGGGAGAGGGAATTATCTCCACGTTGCCGTTCCTCATTGCTGCAGTTCCTCTCTTTTTTTTAAGCATGGGCCAGATTAGGGCTGTCTCTGCCCTAGAGAGGGCCACCGCTGGCCCTGTAGGGGCTGGCCCGTGCCCAGGGCTTCCAAAGGCTGCCCTGGGCACAGGCAGGCTGCGGGGGCACTGCCCTGCTTTGGACACACCGACTCTGCAGCATGCCCAGGTTTTACTGACTGGTAACATCTAACAGGCTGTACTGGTAAAAAAAACCACCCTCTTTGCTGTTTTTCCCCCTTAATCTTTGTTTTCCAAGAATAAAAGAGCTACTTTCCCTGGTCTGCTCCCATGTAAGGGACTCTCTGCTCACCTTAGAAGCCTTTTCCCGCCCCCATCTCCAGCACGGCTCGCTCCATGCAGGGTGAGCAGACACTGGAGGGGTTAACCCAGCCCCTGGACAATGGCATTCCCTGCCCTGCTGCTCCTCAGGACACCATCACACACCACAGCTCTTCTCCAGATGCTGCCTGCTCGCAGCCCGATCCTGCTGGAATGGGGCTAAGCGCCCCCATTTTCCTCTCCCCTCATTATGGGGCTGATGAGGGTCCAGCACTAGTCCCCAGCCACAGGGCTCAGCTTCTCTTCTGTCCTCGCTCAGGTTTCATTCCACGTGGGTTACTCCATTCCTCAAGGTCACCCGGCCCCTTGTGCAGCATCTCCTCACCCTCCTTTACCGACGGTGCCCTCTAAATGCTACCAGCGACGGGCAGAAATGTGCCCTGACCTGTGAGCTGAGGACATGAAGGAATATAAAGCAGTTTTAAGACTTCCCTAAGATACCTGGGAACCATCCCTATCACCTTTCCTCCAAGTTGATACTTTTCCTATTTATAGTCCGTATTTTTGTCTTTAGCCAGCAGCATTGGGACCGGTAAAGAACACCTCCAGTAAGTCCCCACATGGCAGCTATCAGATACTTACTCAAGCCTAGGAGATCTACCATGTTTTCCCTGGCTATGAAAATTGATTATCTTAGAAATAATAGTGTGACGTTACCTGACATTGGCAAAGGTTCTTTATGTTTTATCCCGCTTCCCTCTCTCTCCCTCTCACGTTACCCTTCCCTCCGCAGCCGATTCCCAAGCCTTACACGCTGCTGTCACACGGAGAGCGACCCCGCTGTTACTGCTCCTAAATACAGGACATTTTTTATTTGCTCTTCTCCAGTCACAAGCCTCATGTCCCGTTTGCCCATTTCTTAGATATGCCTGGGATAAACAATTCCCTCTGCCCAGTCTGTCAAAGTTCTAGGACAAGAAGTGCCTTGTCCCAGTGCCCACCTCTCTCCAGCAGAGAGCAGAGAGCTCTCCAAGCGTTGCTGGGACAAGGTCTCTTTTCCACCTCTGCCGACGGCTTTTATACCCCGTGGGGCAGGGGAGGGGGGGCAGCTTGCTGCTAATTCCTGACTGAGAGGCAGCAAAGCGGTTCTTGTACCATTCCCGTTCCGTTCCCACCAGGCCTAACCGGGCTGGGACCATCCCTCGCACGGACCACAACCCCTTGGGCATCTCTGCGAAGATGCAGCTCTTCTCAGGGCTGGGCCCTCTCCCTCACTCACACTCATCCTCAGCTCCGCTCGGCTACTGGGGTGGCTACTGAGGTGTCCTCACACTGGCCAGTGCTCCCCAGCTCTGAGCCCACACAGCACAGGCGCGTTCTCACCAGGCCCTTCCTCCCTCTGGAGGGGATCCTAAGGCTTTCTCCTCTCCTTTTCCTTTATTTCTAATACTTTTCTCTGTTCTCGCCCAGCCCTCTCTAAGCAGCCCAGGCTCACCCCGAGGTGTAGATCAGCATTAAACCTCCCTGCCTGCGGTTAACCCTTCCCAGGCCGGTGCAGGATTTTTGCATGAGGTCTCAAAAATGTACTGAAGAGCTGAAAGAGACCGACCGTGAACTTCTCCTTATTGCGTCATAACGCGACGGGCTGGCTATTTACTGGAAAAAAGAAAGTGCTTTGATGTTGACTTAAATGTTGTTCATTAACTCCTTTTCCATCTCCTGTGTTTCAGACTATGCCGAAACCCAGTATTTGCTCCCTCGGAGAACATGTTATGTAAACTTCTGATGAAAAGTAAATATTTTTTTTAAAGGAACCTGTTATGACTGATCCAGTCTAAAACAGCTTCTATAAAGGAGGAAAGAAGGTCTCTCTTTTCTGACATCACTGTGTTCAGGCAGACAAACATGACAGCCATTACCTCCTCAGGAACAGCTTCTGGGCAGTCACCGGTTTTAAACCCCCTGAGACACAGGTGGATATTTAGGGCTGTGCATCACCCCCTCTCCAGTGACATGGGGCTGTATTTTTCCTGTAGGCTGTGCTTAGAAGTCTTCGTATTTGAAGAAACTCAGCCTTGCACCTAAACCACTAGTCCACGTCACCAACCTTACACAAAGGCCAGGAAAAGCACAGTTCCTGTCCTTGGCGCCCAGCAGCCTCCATGCTCTGATGAGTCCTTCGTGCTAAGGCAGAACTTGTCACGCCCAGGTCTCCAGCGGCATCACCAAAGAGCTCTCCAGTGTCCCCAGCGTGGCGGTGCCTCCACTTCACACCCCAAGAAGCTGAAGCCAAACCAGGCGGTGCTTCCAGCCGGCGTTGCAATGGCAGCGATAGCCCTGCTTTGCCTCGGCGGTTTGCCCAAGCCATCTCCGGAGATCCCTTCCAAACGCATTTTTATCACTCTGTGACTCGACTGGTTGCATTATCCAGGTCCCCACTGGCCGCCGTCCTTCCCCTCGTGCCAGCACAGCTCACTGGATCTGTTAGCCCAACCATGGATTTCACCTGCCAAAGGGCTAACCTCACCACAACGAATGACTTGCGTTCTGCTGGCACGGCTCCCTGCATCGCCTTGCCGCACGCTCCGATGAGCGGCAGGGGAATGCCAGGGAAGGGTGAGAGACGGTGGCCAGGACCTGGGGATGGGACCTCCCCTTCCCACGGCAGCCGGTGGCCACAGGCACCAACCGGGAACGTCAGCCTCTGCCGGCGGGGCAGACATGGGAACCAAGCCTGCTCCATGCCCCACGCCTGCCCCGCTTCCCCGACCTGCCACAGCATCACCGATGTGGTTGAGTTCCTCCAATGGACGTCTGCCAGACTGTCCTGAGTCCGGGAAACACCAGGCAGGGATCCTGGCACCTGTCTGGCCTGCAGGCACGAAGCAGTGGCCACACGGCTCTTGGAAGTGGCCGTCCCTGTGCCGGCGCTCAATACCTGCTCCCGGCACCATCCCCTTAGTCTGCTCCCAGCATGTCCACCACATCACTGAAGGTACAAACTCCTGAGTCCAGGGTATGCCTCTCTGGGACATGTCACTGGTGCAGGTTTTCCACAGTTTTCTGAACACTAAAAATTATAAATATAAGAGTTTTACTGGGGGCAAAGTGTACTTAAACTACCACATGGTGCCTCCTCTAGTTCCTAGCTGCTCTGAAGCAGAAGTGTTTGTAGGCTCAGGTTCTTCTGCCCGAATGGCTTCTCTTCAAAACCACGGACACCTTTCTGCTCTTATTTCAGGTCACATTTCTTTGGCCGCTGTTACACAGCAAACTCGAACCTCTGTTCCAGGAAAGCCTGTCCATCCTCCCCTCTCTCCTACCACGAGCTCCCCATAGGATTCTGCAAGTCTGATTAACACTGTCCTGATATCTGCTTTGCTCTTGGTAATTTTCCATTCCTTAGTGCCTTCAAACTTGGCTAAGTCCCTTCAAAGTCTCTTCAAACTTTTGCAGCTCAAGCTCTCCATTTAAATATCTGTTCCCCAAAAGCCTGAGTACAATCTCTTGCACGAACTATGCCATGTTGTCCCCAGTCTGAGGGGACAGGCTATAAACCCAGCCAGTAAGTAGGAAAGGGTTTTTAAAATGCCTACAAAAGCTCTGTACTGGTCTTCTCTAAAAGCTCTTCCATCCTGATTAGTTTCAGTGGAATTTAATGGCTTTTCCTATTTTTCCCCCCTGCAATTCCTTTCACAGACTTTTGCCGGGAAGTTTCAGTCTGCAGCGTCCGAGATCTGTCCAAAATCCCACCCCGTCTGGCTCGGGCTCCAAGGGTTATTCCCCCAGTGTTGCACCCTCTCCAGTGTTTTTGGTAAAGATAAACTGGATGGAGACAGAGTGGGAAACGAATATGGAAATCTCTATTTCAGAAATAACCAAATAATTCCTGCCCCAAATAAGATGTGTTGTGTCCAGCTCCAGCTTTGGATGGGAATAGTTCCCCCTGAATGGTGGGAATGATCTTCTCACAGACTCATACTTCTTAAGGGATTATTACTTTTTCTGGATTTATTTGGGGCAGCTTTGGGGTTAGTTACAGCTGATTTCCGAATGCAGGAAGCCAAAGAGCATATATTCCTCTGAGAATGAACTGGCTTTTCCTTACAAACGCATATTGATGTGAATAACAGGACCCAATCGTGACCCAGATCTGTAGGACCTAATAGTTCATTATTGAGCGATGGTAGGAAAAAGGGTTTTCCCCCCTCATTACCGTCCTAATACAGAGCAGAAATTGTCCATTTGTTACTGACTGAAATTTTACTTTCAGCAAAACTGAATAGAAATGATTTAATCATTCACCCTCTATTTACCTTTGATATCAAAGCAAAGCTAACATAGGCGGCTTCATGATGCATGTAAAACAAATCCCACCAGAGACCATTCCAGGATTTTAGGGGAAATTATTTGCATCATTATTATTCTACTGGGCTGCCTGCAATTTTCAGATCAAACCCAATACATTTTTTCCCCCAGTCTCTGCAATGACTTCCAAAATGATGCAGATGATTATTTCATTAGCACGTACCCAGATGGTAGGCTGCCAGGCGCAGTTACTGTCATTGCATCCAGCTCTCTGTAACGCAAGGATTGCTGAGAAAACAGTGCATTTGGCCACTGGTTATAGAAATTAAGACCAAACCAACAGTTACAAACTCAATTCAAACAAAATCAATAAAAGGTATGTGAATCATCAGATTAGCCACATTAGACGTAATGTTAACACTAATCTCTCCATGAAAGATGTCTGGCACAACCCTGAGAGGTGGGAAACGTCTCACGGGCTGCTCCCGCCCCATATCGTCACTTCTCATTGCCTTTATTTAAAGCCAGTTCTATTTAAAGCCGTTCGACACCAGCCTTGCAATCTACTCTGTGGGTACACCTTAGGCCACAGCTGAAAGACAAGGACCCAACAGCAGGCTACAGTAAACAGGGGAAAATGCATATTCACTTTAAAAGATCATTTTTGCAGTCAGCTCCGTCTGTGACATTTTCCATACGGGAATGGCAGCGGTGTTTATTCCAAGATTATATTTTGTATAAATGCAATGTTTGTCTCTTCCTGCCTCCAAGGGATGATTACACATGTAGTTTGTAAAACCATTTTGCGTATGAAAAGCACAGATCATAATATTGGCTCTGAGGATAAAGCACCCGGTGTATTGTAAGATTCCTTATTGAACCACAGAGCCACAGAAACACAAACCCCCCTGAGATGATGCTGTACAAGGAGGCTGGACCAGCCGCCTGGTTCGGGCGCTAATGAGCTGCATGCGGTTATTTTAGCACCGGTCCTCACCCTGGGATCTTCTCACCTGCTGGGTATTCCCTTCCTCCTCTCCTTGCTCTGATTTCTTCCTTTGGGTGTCCACCTCATCTCCCTGGCCCCTCTCAGCAGCTCTGCACTCCTCTTTTCTGGCATTGGCAACAGCCCTTCTTCTTGGGTGGTCCCAGTAGCCAACAAACCTCAGATGTACGTGCCCATCCTTACCCCCCAGACCACACAGAATTTCATCCTTGCTGGGCACAAGGACTGAGCACGATCTGGGGATTCCTGTCCCCACTAAGCCTTGGGCCTCTCTCTTCTCTGTGGCGATTTGCCCAGTGAACTCTGTCTTCCTCCCCAGGCAGACCCCTGGGGAGGAAGGTGATGGCAGCAGAAGTCACCTGGCTTCCTCCATTGGATCGTGACAGGGAGGCAGAGATCCGTGGTAGTGTTTGCTGCCAGGAAAACTGCTGCCCCTCTTCTCCAGGAGGAGGCAGAGGCCAGGTCTGGCCCCAAGCTCCCAGCCCAACCCCAGGGCTAAGGCATGTCCCAAAAGTGGGAAAGCAGGATCCACGAGAGCGGGAGGCAGTACATCAAGGAGACACCAACTGAAATACACCTTACGCTGTTTCAGAAAGCCCTTCTCTATCTTTTCAGACACGGGTGGGAAGGTTGTGCCGTTGGGTCTGGACAAGCTAGAAGCCAAGTGTTATATGAAAACGTGTCTGCCACTGGAGGGTTGTGAGCACAGCTCCTCTGTTGAAATGTGCCATATACACTTCATCTACGGGTTGGGTTTAGCCTTACACCTTGGTTCCTCTGGCACAGCTGCTGGCATTAGGAAGGACTAACGTGATGACAGGTCTGATAGCCTCCCTGTCTGAGGCAAACGGGGTGAGCAGGAAGCAAGAGAAATCAAAGAAGAAAAATGCGTCTCTCCATTAATGCACAAGAGCAAACACTCTGGCCATATTCTCGCTGAAAGGGACTTGATGTCTCGGTCAGTGCTTTGCCTAATGAGCTACCAACATCAATCTGTCATCGTCTGTATTATTTGAAATGGCCTCTGCTGACACAAGGTATATTCGTGAGCTGGCCCTCCTGGGCACTGGAGAGTTCAAGTCCTGGCCAGTTGATACCACACTGAATGATAATGAAGGGTAACAGAATAATCACTGCCTTCCTGCTCTCCAGGGGAGGCAAGAATGTGGTTGGAGAGATCTACCAAAGCCAGGAACGGCTTTTGATTACAGAGCAGGGAATATGAGCTGTTTGGTTCTCTGTGTACAAACAGTCTCTGGCAGTTCTTTGTAGCTCTCCGAAGCACATCTGCCCATCTGTGCTGGCGTTTCCAGGAGCCTGCCCCACGTACCTGCCTCTCAGGAACTTGCAGGGCTCTATCGAAAGCCAGGAAACAAATGACTGACAATAATTAGGAACTTCAAGCAAAGAAATCCCCTTCCAGTGCTCTGTCTCTACCTGTTCCCATGACACACACATAACATTACACAATAATCTTTAACAGGACTTCAGCTGCGCTCAGAAGATTATTTTCCCTGCAAATTGCCACTGAGTGGGATTTCAGAGGGGAAGATTTCTAACCAACACCCAGCAGTTCTCTCCAAAACCGAATCCTTAACTTGCATCGTTACACAGCAGCATAATGGAAGCTTCATACAACAAAGCAAATTATTTGTTGTGAAATTCGAGGCAAATGGCATCTACTGAATCATCTACATGATTCTATGATTCTACTGTACTCTCACCAGTGCAAAGCTAAGGCAAGATCTGGTTTCCTTTCCGAAGGTGCCTGAGCACTGCCAGAGCCCGGCCCTGGCCAAGCCCTGTGCGGCAGTGGCAGTGCACACCTACCCCGGGAGTTATACAAGATAAATGCAGTGTTTGACACCAGAATTAACAACTTTTCTGTGAACAACTCCCAGGTCTCAACTGTATGAACTAGGCCTCGCTTCCTCTCTACAGCAAGTGAATATCGTGTGTTCCATGTGGGTAGTGAAGGGCTTTCCTCTGGCTGCCCCAAGGACAGTCTCAATAATTTGAGCTATGGCAGCAGATAAAATAGGGATTTCAGGTTTATTTGGCAGGAAGAAGATGATGATGTAGACCCAGGCTGACTGTGCTAAACAAGAGGATTCAAAAAGACCCCAAGATCCCCTTCAAGAGACGGGCCTGGGTGTCAGGGAAAGAGTGCTGCCACCAGCGATGAGGAATGGAAATAATGAATGGCAAAATGAGAATCCCATTGAGATCAACGATGCTCGAGAGAACAGCAGAGGGGATATGCCAGAGGGAAAGCTGAGGTGCCCATAACAAAATCTTCACGAAATCCTCACCAAAGCAGTTCTGTGAGTTATCCGTACCTGTTTCATCCATAAATCCATGCGCACACAAGCGCTGCTCTGCACCAGCCTGTCAGATGCATGCTTTGTAACTGGCAGAATTCATCACTGTTGGGTTGAGAATTTCTGGGCTGAACGTAAATGAAGACAGAGCTCTCTTTCCTTTGGCATTACGAAACTTAACAAATTCACAGGCACACCAGAAAAAGGTGTGATGTGCACCTCTGGATACAAACGTGACACTGGATGTAGTTTTTAATCAGCCCACGGCGCCTACCTTCACATCTCCCCTTCTTTCAGACACCCAGGAGAAGGTGACCTGGGCACCTGTGTCTGTTCCCAGCCCCTCATCGTTATTGCCCTTGGCAGCTCGGCGTCCCTGTCTGCGCTGAACCTGGCGTTGTGGAAATTAGGCAAGGAAAGCTGTAAGTCTTGTTGTCATAGAAGCCACCTGCACTTTGTGTCTAACATGGGAAATTTCAGCTCCTTAAGCAGGAAGGTCTGTATGATTTCTTTCAAATTGCACTAACGTGGAAAGACCCCCTTCCCCTATTAGCAAATGTGTTACTAATACCTTGTCTCCATGCTATTAAATGAAAATGTGCCCCCCATGTTTCCTATCCCAGTTCCAGTTTTCTCACCATGTGGCTGGAAAGCAGCAGAGAAAGTAGAATAAATGGATGATTTAGGGACATGTAGCAGGAAAAAAATATCTTCTTGATCATCTGCCTCACTAAAAATAAATAACTTCAATTTTTTAAAAACCCTTGTGCTTGTCAGAAGGATGCAAACCTCGCTGGGATATTGATGGAGCTTGTCGTGCCCCCGAAGGAGCACTCTGAGGTGAGAAAGCCAATCAGTTTGTCACCCTTTCACTTGCCATCCCTCGGCCTGTCACAGCACGGACCCTCCTGCTGCTCCTGACACACAGAAACACATGCCCCATTTCCAAAACGGTAACCCAGAAAAAGCAGGTAATGACTTCATGTTTTTAGACTGACATGGCATAAGAACAAACGTGCAGCTTTTTCTAGCAAACTCAGTGGAAGAAGCGCTTCCTGGCAGTGCCGAGAGTGGAGCTGGTTTCTCACATCAAACCCGTGTCACTGCAGCTGAGATGAGGGAGCACAGAGAGCACTGCAGGTTTCCCTAACACTTCCACTAAATTTGGGGCTTTAACTCATCGAGGGAAGGTAACGTGGAGTTATCAAGTGGAGTTCTCCATCAAAGGGATAACAGCATCATAGGACATGACAGCACCCACACCACTTGTGCATTTACATCTTCAAATGCTCCTGCAAGTAGAAGGAATTAATGTGGCATGTTTCAATTTGTCTTTTTAAGCTGGAGCCCTGTGTCTGTGGACACCCTGGTAACGCCAGGACTCACTGGCCCTGGCAGTGAGTGGGGTTTGAATTCACCGAGAGAAGGGAGGTCAGCCTGACTGCAGAGCCTGTTTGCTCAGGGAGAAATGCTCCGCTTCTGTTGTCTCACCCTCTGTTTGCTCCTGTTGTTCAGCTCGGCGGCCTCTTCCCAGGTATCTGGCTTTATTTGTTCTAGGTTCTGAGATGAAGCAACGATTGTGGGGAGCACCCATACAAGCTGGAAGCCCAAACTATGGCGTAAGGACATAGAACCAAAAGGAAAACTTCAGTAGGTGCTGGTCTCTGATTTCCCAGTTGCCACCTATCTATCCCCAGCACGGCTTTCCCACACCCATCCCACTGCATGACACCGGGAGAACCACCACGTCCCTGCAGGGCCAAGGCAAAAACACCCCTCTGCTAAGAGCTGTGTGGCAACAGAAATAACCGGGACCTTGATAAAAGGGTTAAAAAGTATAGAAATTTAGGAAGGGGGGGGTCTTACATCCCAATACAGCACAGCACAGGGTAAGTCATCCAGGGGCTTGAAAACCTTCTACTCGGAAAACTGCTCTTGTTTCTGACGGCAGCATCGCAACACGCAGCAGAGAAAGAGCGGAAATGGGGAGGAAAACTTAAATCAATCAAAAACTTCACTAAGACAAAACATCTTATATAACCTTCCCACTGGGAAGCGAAGGAGAATAGACTTTCATGTAACAAATGCTGGATGTGTCACTGGATGTGCTTCTGGAAGAGTTTCAGTGGCAGAGACAATAGAGCAGCGAAACAGAACAAGAGAGGAGAGAGCAGAAATAGACTTGCTTGGCTTTGTCTGGGAGAGCTGGTCAAAAATCAGAATTTCCATTCCAGTAAAGATTTCAGAATTCTTGACAACTTTTCATGCTCTTTCAAAAAAAAAAAAAAAGAAAGCAGTACAGTTTTTTAAAAGAAACTCCAGCAAATAAAATTCCTCTGAAATAATCAATACTAAATCTAGGAGCCCAAATTTCAGCCCGCTCAGTCCTGCTACATCTCCAGTAAATCCAGGAATCCCTAAATTTTGACTGACTGACATCTGGTTTGCCTGACACTTAGATTCCTCCTATGTTTTGAAAAGATCCTTCTACCCAGTGATACCGAAACTTTTTACAAAATTCAGTGAGTTATTTCAGATCACAGAAGTAAAATGGAAAACAGTTGTTTCCATTTTACAGTTAAAAGAAAATAGAGATTAACAGATTGAGATCAGCAAAGGGGAGTGAAAAGGAATCTCTAGCTGGGCACCCAAACCTAGAGCCTCCAAATGAGATGCTGTGCCTGCAATTTTATTTCTCAGCTGCAAATACTACAGCAAACTATGGCACATGATCAGCCTTCCTTCCCTTAAAAACTCTCATATTAAAAAAAAAGAAAAAGAAAGAATTGCCATATAATGTTCTACTATTACAGTCTGGTAAAACTGTTCAGATTTTACAGGTTTTTCTTTAGCCTGGAACTGCTGGTACAGGGAGACTGGGGGACTGGGACGGCAGTGAGTCTCAGTCAGCTTTTACCTGCCGCAGACTTGCCCGTGCGGTGGGAAGGGGCCAATAGGATTATGCAAATCCATTGGTCTAATTTGTCTTGAGGTTTTTCTCAGAGCTCCATGTGTTCTCATACACTGTATTTTTAAATGCTGATTACACTGTCATTTAAGGACGCGATACGCTGCCTTGACAGGACTGGTCACTTCAACTACCTGACGTTTTCCCTGCGTTGTCTTGCCTCCCGTGCAGGTTTCCGGCTGGGTGATGGCTCTACAGAGACAGCCCTGATGTTCCAATATGTTGTGAACTCTGTGATCCAAAAGTAATGTGCTCAATCAAGTGTAAAGCAAGAGGTGATTAAGTTTTGCAGTACTGTACAATGCCTGACTGCTCAGAAATGCATCTTTTGATGTGGTGCAGAGAACTGGACCAGTTCTGTCTGCTTTACCAAAAAATGACATTTTAGTAATCTGAAAAGAGAGCCTCAGAAATCCCCACAAGTGTTTAACTTTGATCCGAAGCTTTAAAAAGATGATATTTATCTGCTTGCTTGTTTAATTTGTTTGAATTTTAAGCTTAGGAAGGTGTCAACTCGACATCTTGTGGAAGCGATCCTTTGCTTTTTTCTGGGGGAGGTTGAGCAGGGGCAACGAGTTTCCAATCACTGCTTGTTCCAAGCATCCAACCAAAAAAAGAAAAAGAGAAAGCAAAAAAAGAAAACCATCAACTCACCTTTCCATTGTGGTTTATATGAATTATTAAGAACTGAGATTCACTGGAGCCTCAGTTCTTGAGCACAGAATCAATACTGTATTTTATATAACAAGGGCAGCAAACCCAACGCGTTGTGCTTCCATCCCAGTGAAGCCCCCTCAGGTCCCTCAGACAGCCCGGTTCCCCAGGGCCAAATCCAACACCGCTGATTGGGGTGGACTGAGGTGGATTGAGGAGGATTGGCGTGGATTGAGGTGGACTGAGGTGGGTTGGGGTGGATTGGGGCACACTGAACACTGGCTGGGCCCAAGGGTGGGGATCAGTGGCACAAGGCCCGGCTGGAGGCCAGCAACTGGTGGTACACCCCAGGGGTCAGCACTGGGGTCCAGTCCTGTTTAACATCTTCATTAGTAACCTGGATGACGAGGCAGAGTGTCCCCTCGGTGAGCCTGTAGGTGACACAGAAGAGGGAGGAGTGGCTGATATGCCAGACGGTCACACTGCCATCCAGAGGGATGAGGACAGGGTGGAGCAACGTGCTGGCAGGAACCTCCTGGACTTCCATCAGAAGCCTGAAATCCTGCCCCCGGGGAGGAACAACCTCGTGTGTGAACACATTCTGGGGCTCACTCAGCTGGAAAGCAGCTGGGCAGAAAAGTACCTGAGGGTCCTGGTGGGCACCAAGTTGGATGGGAGACAACAATGTCCCTTGCTGCACAGAGGGCTAATGGCGTCCTGGGCCACACCAGGAAAAGCATGGCCAGCAGCTCTGGGGAGATGACCCTCCCCTTTCCTCAGCACTGGTGAGTGCTGTGCCCAATTCTGGGCTCCTTAGCACAGGAGACAAGGACATGCTGGGGACAGCGTGGCAAAGGCCACGAAGGTGACTATGGCACTGGAGCAGCTCTCCCATGAGAAAAGGCTGAGAGAGCTGGGACTAACTAGTACAGAGAAGAGAAGACCTGGGGGGATCCTGATGTACATAAACACCTGAAGGGAGGGTGAAAAGGGGATGGAGCCAGGCTCTTTCCAGTGGCGCCCAGTGACAGGAGCAGAGGAAATGGGGACAAACTGAAATAGGAGGGTCCGGTTGAACATCAGGAAACGCTGTTTTACTGTGAGGGTGAGCAAGGTACAGGTTGCCCAGAGAGGTTGTGGAGCTCCCTCCTTGGAGATATTCAAAAGCCATCTGGATGTGGCGCTGGGCAACTGTTTCTGGGTGGCCCTGCTTGAGTAGTGGGGTTGGACAAGATGACCTCCAGATGTCACTTCCAAAGTCAACCATTCTGGGATACTGTGATCCTGTGAAAGATGCATTCACTGCAGCGGGGTCGAGATGTGACCTTCTGCCCAGGAGCCCATGGAATTCAACTCACTTTCTTGTGCTGTAAGAACTATTTGCAGCCATGACTAAAGGACAACATTTTACTATGTCCTGGACATGAAAGTGAGAGAACAGATCTGCACAGAGCTCAGTGAGGAGTTACTTCTGCAATTATTGCCTCTGGAGTGAGGCTGCCAAAAAAGGGCCAGTCGTGATGGGACCCAGGCCTGCAGGGACCTGACACCAGCAATCCCACTCCCAGAAGAGAATAATTAGGCAGGTCTGTGTCCCTCTGTAGCCAAAGGGTGGGGTAAATATGTATCATTTAGGTGAAAAGCAATTTCAGTTGGCACCTGCTGGAAGTTTACCCCAATGTCTCAATCTAGGAAAGGAAAAAGAGAACTAAAAGATTCACAGGTTAGAAACTGAGCTGTGAGTTAAAAGTAAAGAGTAAAATACTGTCTTTCTAAATCAATTTGCCATAATTCAAAAGATACCTACAAGGAACACTTAGAGTGTGGTTTTGGGACATCAAACCTTCATTCTTTAAGTGTTCCAGGCAAAAGTCAAGAAGACAAATGATCACCCACACAACACAACAAAAGCCAAACACCACCTGCTGCAAACGGGTGGGAAGAAACAAGTCACCCTCAATCACCCTTACTGCGAGAGAGAGGAAGAGCCTTTCTTTTCCCCAGGAATCTCTCAATGTGTAAATCCCAGTATCCAAAGCTCACCTCATCCCACCCAGCTGAAGGAAAACATTCCATCTTTTTAGTCTCTTCCCATTTTCCTTCTTCATCACTTAATCTGTCCGACCAAACCATTTCTATTCATGCTGGTTTCCGGATTTCCAGATTCTAGAAGAGAGCCATGACTCCAGACCGCTTTTCCCACAAATCCTTTAGCCCCACCAACACTGTCTTGCAAACTGAGAAATACTTATTTAAAGTGAAAACTTCTACGTATGCTGAAGTCCTCCGATTCATCTCCAATCTGCAGCTAATTCCTGAGCTCCTTGCAAATGACGGCAGAGATTCAGATATTTTAAAGCCCAAAGGGACCGTTACTATTCTGCAGCCTGATCATCACCATCCAACGGATCATAGAAACCTAATCTGAAATCCCTGCAGGAAAAGCTTCTACTGCTTGAGCTTGAGTCCACCTTCGGTAAAGTCATCTCACCTTAAATTAAAGACCTCAAATGCTGGCCACATAGAAGACATACATTCTGCTCCAGAGAATGTTTTTGTTACCCAGTGACTGTTTTGTAAACACAAACACGGTCAGTGCAAACATCAGCTGGAGCCCCGCTCCCCAGCCTTTCAGCAGCTCATTTTCAGCTACATTCACCTTAGAACACTTTTATGCCCTTCTCTTTTGGCTCTTCTGCCAAATCCTCAAATCTGAGCACCAGATTCCAGAAAAATTTCTACATGATGCCTGCTTTGCAAAATGAAATTCCAGGAATGACTGGAGGTATTCAGAGCATCCAGAGAAAGAAAGAGCTGATGCAAAAGATTTAGAAACTGTGTCTCATTTCCTATTCCACATGAATTCCGTAGCAAAAGTTGCTGTATAATTACATTTACTGTTGAATGTGATCCTCAGAACTGATTCAAATTCCATTTTCTCATTTGCCATGTTACCCATCTCCCAGTTCAGACTGGCGTCTGGTGAGATCTGGGCTCTAACAGAATGTGTCCTGTTCAGAAGGAAGCGCAATTAGCACTAGCATCTCGCCACGCTGAACAGGAGGGCTCGTATTCCTCTGGCATCCACTGCATTTGGCTGGCAGAAGAGGGTCTGAAAATTATGTTACATTTTTGCTGACACTTTCTTCTTTAGCTGCTTTAGCAGACTTCGCAATATCCTACCTGATAAAATTTACTTTGGCCAATATTAATCAGCTCGCTTGATGTCCTAACATTTACTTTGCTCTTTTGTTGTTTGCAATGCCGCTTGGAACTGGGACAAATCTCAGACATGCGCTCAGGCGAAGTATGCTATGTACTATATAAATGAGACCCCAGCTCTAGCTCCCTACCTGCCACCTCAACAGTGGTCCCAGAGCTGTGTTTCTGAAGGGGGTGGCCTTTCCTCGGCTGCCATGAAGGCACTAGTAGCTTTAATACTGCTCGTTCAGCTTCCAGCTCACAGAGCTGTTCCCGCAGCTCCCCCCCCAGCTCCCTTGGGCTGCGATGACCCAGAATCGGAGGCAGCAGCC
This sequence comes from Arenaria interpres, assembly GCA_013399435.1. Lineage (NCBI taxonomy): Eukaryota > Metazoa > Chordata > Aves > Charadriiformes > Scolopacidae > Arenaria > Arenaria interpres. The sequence continues at coordinate 181,829 of VXAK01027979.1, read as the reverse complement.
GAATTTGCTGTGAATTATATTAATGGCCACAGTCACCACGGATACAAGTTTGCCTTAAACAGAATCGACAATATCCGCGTGGTGCCCCAGGTAAGTGAGGAGCCTGCGGCGTGAGCCCGGAGATGCTCGGGAAGGAGCAGCGAGCCCTGCCAAGGGCCGTATCCTCAGGCGGGGTAAATCCCCGCCGCTCTGTTGATTCTAACGGGGCAACGCCACCGGGTAGCCGTGGGGAATCCAGGTCACCGGGATGGATCTCAAAGAGCAGAACAGAGGGGGAGAGGGAAATGTTCAGGGACTTTGGGACAGCGCTAAAAAGGGCTCCGTTTGCAATCGCAGCCTGCTCGCTAGGGCAGGTCTGCCCAAGGGCTGATTCATCAGCCCAGCAGCTCGTCTGGAGAGAAACTGTGAGGATAACTGTCGTGATGCAGCTAATTATTTACTGGCTAAATGCATACCTATCAGAACTCCATGCTATGAGTGACTCTGTGGTAGGTGTTCATTTTACCCCCTATCCCAGTGAGCTGACAAGGAAGCTGAATGGAAGTAACTGTGGGTTGTGGTTCGCATTTTCACTGAGACCCACTGACATGGTTGTAGTCACCTAGAAAGGCTGTAGGAATGGTTGTGAATACAATGTATGCGCCCAGTCCAACCCTTCAATTCTCTCAAAACATTGAAAATAGTCCCAAATATTAACATGAATGAAACTCCATGGCTGTTTCCTACTTGTTATGAGACAGGATACCGAAGTCATCTACAAGAGACTAAACCAGACATTAACGAGTAGAAGCGTGCCCCCAGATACCCACACAGAGACACTGCTGACACTGCCTTGCTCATATTTTACACTACAATAACTTCAGTGGTTTCAATGGAATCACTCATGACTGAGAGTCAACCTAGGAGCCAGGGAACCTCACTTCTGCCCTTCCACCCACGGGTCTTATGCTATAGTTGCAAAGGCTCAGGAACAACCCCAGGAGACCCTGCAGCCCATAATCACCACGAGTGTTGGGGCTGGAACTCAGCTGGTGCAATGTAGAGTCATTCCAAGGGTCTAAGTGGGACAGGCCAAGGTGCACCAGTGTTTATTTGGTATCTTGTTAGGGAAATGCAAAGGTTTTTCATCAACAAAGCCAGCATTTGGTCTTTTGAAAACACCCAACAAAATAAAACCAAGTTAATGTAAGAGAACTGACCCACTACGGACAGGCTGGGCTTTCCAAAATCCATGGGCCAGTTTCTTAGGTGGAAAAAATCAGTGTGACCATCCTGACTTACTCCAGCCAAAAACCTGGGTCCTGTTTGCTGTGAAGTTAACAGTAAGGACACATTCTGTTATCCCAGCGTATACCTGGAGCTGCCACTGACAGAGACAGAGACCGCAGCGCACAGACCCACAGGAGAAACCTGGTCATGTTTTGTGAAGTAATTACTACAATTCCTGGTGATTTTTTTTTTTTTCTTCCAGGGGCTGAATAATGACATAATGTTCCTCGAACTTGACTTATTAGAGACCACGTGCCACATTCTCAGCCCCACGCCTCTCGCAAACTGCACAGTACGGAGCTTCACACAACACGTGAGTGTCTTTCACACTGTAGCTGGGTCTGAGGGTGCATGGTCAGTTTGCTAATTGCTTGTACCACCAGCTGCTTGCAACCTCCTTGATGATTTAGTTGCCACCGCGTGATGAAGGATTTCACTCCTGGGTTTCTTCCATGCCCCGTTATGTGAGGAGGACAGGTCACTCTCAGCACAACATCCCCCAAACACAGCCCTCCCTTGGCTACATGCGGGCTGTTACCCGGTGAAATTCCACCCAGTCTGGCCACGACTGCAGAAGAGCTGTCCCCTTCAGACAGGGCTCTGCCTTCGAAGTAACGCTCGGCTGGAATTTACTGGCCTCAGATATTTAGTTCTCACACCAGAGTGACCCAGCCGTGAAAAGCTCTCCCCACGCAGAGCGGTGGAAGTGGTGTCTGAGCAGGGGCAGCTCCAGGTTCTGGGCAGAAAGCAGGGTCAGCCACTGCCAGTCTCAGCCTCTGTTTCTAGCATGGGCCCAGTTCACAGAGCTCATGACTAAACTGGAATCATCATCCAGCCCTGAAGTCACCGGGGCTCAGATCCCATTTCCTGTCCTGGGGGAGGTAACTCTAACCGTTCCCTCTTCCCGGGGGCTCCAGCTCTGCCTTTGCCGTCTCCTCTGCAGCTGGATGGGGTTGCTGTGGGCCAGCTGGCCCAGGCAGCACTTCCCATGGCCACTGACCAGCTGAGACCAGCGAGAACGTCATCAAACAGCTCCGCAGAAGCCTTCATTCATCAGTGTTCATATTCTATGCTCTTTATGAGAGAGGAGCCTGAAGCAAATGTCCATAATCTGGCTACGCAGGCACCTCTGATGCTGTTGAGACCCAGATTTGGATCCAAACGCTGCAGCTCTGCTCTGCCTTTTACAAAATCTCAGCACCCGCCCAGCAGCGCCTTTGCAATCGCCTGATTTTGCCAGGAACACTCAGCCAGGATCCGTTCGTCTGAATTTAGTAATAGCTGCCCTTTTCAGAAATTCCTCTTTATCCAAACGATGTAACCCTTTGATTTTTGTCTCTCTCCAGGCAGTTGAGGGTGACTGTGATGTCAAACTGCAGAAGCTGAATGGAGAGTTATCTGTACTCGCGAGTAAATGCCACTCACACGCAGGTAAAGACTTTGCTCTTTGGGGTTTAACCCAGAGCTGGAGGATTAGCACAGCAGTGCTTACTGTTCACCAGCTTCTCTGCCTCGGAAAGCAGCAAGTGCTGGGTATAAACATGGCACAAAGGAGGGCCGGTAATAGGTTTTATAAACCCAGCTGTTCTGAAAGGAATTTTTTCCCTTTTCTGATTTAATTCCCCCACAAACCCAGCCCTCCCTCTTTGCTCCTCTTGACTGTGACAATTAAGATACTCTGAGACTACCTGGGGAGCAATTCCCAGTTCCGATTTGGAGACTGCTGGGACTGAGGCTTGTCACTCAGGAGCGTAGCCTCAAGAATGTGATTTCTCGTTGGACTGAATTTACTGGAGCTTGTCGATCTTCAGAGCCCCTTTGCCAGATGGTGCTTATTTACTAAAGCCAGCGTTTTCAATATTGCCATGGGGAAGAGGAATGTCTGTTCTGCATGCTCTGTAAGGGATCTCGTCGCTCTGTACGAGATCTCTTTGCTCTGTAGATGTTTTCAGTGCTCTTTCAAAACTGAAAATGAATGAAACAACACGCTCAAGCAAACACAGTTCCAATAAATTAAAATATCTTTGTAGAAACATAGAATTGCCTTGGTTGGAAGGGGCCTTTCAGATCATCGAGTCCAATCTAGTCCACTCTTCATTTTTCCAGCATTCCTTGGGTGAGCCGAGACATATTTTCATTGGTGTCATGGATAGTCTGCCAGAAAGAGAATTGATTAAAACCTGAGTAAGAACATTCAAGATATGCTGTTGAGGTCCACAGCAGTTTGCCAGCAGAAAGGCTTGAGTGGCAAAGTCGTGTGAAATGGTGCCATCTATAGTCTGTGCTGCAGAAATTCCTTCCGCTGCCATTTGGGGCCGGTGGTGACTGTTTGGTGTGACTGAATGGGTCCGTAATGGCGTTCAGAACAACCTGGGGTCTAATCGAAATGAATCGGTTTGGTTCCTCCCGCAGACTCAAGCGAAGACCTCCTCCGGATGTGCCCCGACTGCCCGCTGCTGGCGAGCCTCAACAACACCGAGGTGTTGGCAACCGTCACGGCTGCGCTCAACGACCACAACAGCAAAACTGCCGATCCCTACCTCCGGCTCCTGGAGATTGGGAGAGCCAGGATACAGGTAACTGCTACAACACGTCTAACCTTCCGTGCAAAGAGTGTCTCCTCTGGGTAGCTGTGCAGCGCTCACTAGTTATGTTTGTGAACAGATTTAGCCGGCTCTACGCTCTCCCACCGAATTGTTCTTGATTTCCCGAGCATTCTGTGCCCTTTCAGCCACAGGATTCCCTTTGACTTCAGTGGGAGACGCAGAGCTAGAAGCCACGACGTTTGCCTTTTATCTTTCCTCAGCAGCTCTGCAGTTTCTCAGTGCAAAGCCCATTAAACATTTTTCCCGTTTTACCAGTATCACCCGGTGCACAGTGTCTCTGTCGAGTTTGCTGTGGCTGCCACCAACTGCTCGGCGGGAGAAGCGAAGGATAATGCAGAGGCCTGTCAGCTGCTGCCCGAGGACCAGTCCGTGAGTACCCCCGCACCTCAGTCCCCGCTCCCCAGCAGAGGGACAGAGCTGGGGAGGGTGGGAGAGCCAGGGCTGAATGCCATCATGAGACGCTCTCCGGTGTTTCATTCCTAAAGCTGTACCGCACCTTTCACTTCTCTCTGACGTACCTGGGCTGAATCCTGATGTATTTGCACATATTTCAAAAAGGCGTGAGGAGCAAAGTGTCCTTAACACAAGATATTTTTAATCAAGAGTATTATTGTGTACTCTTCTTAACATGACCACCTGAGAAACTCAGGCTCTTTGTGCTGGACAGTACACAAACACACACCGAAAGGGCTGACTGCTTCACCCGCCCACAGTTTAATGCTGTCAGTGTGCTTTGTACAGGCTCTTGAGAATTACACCGTACACTTTATCATGCTAAAATTCTTCTTTTGCCTCTGATGAAATTGAGTCCCAGGCAGTTTTAGTGGGCGGGAACCTTTTAACTCAATTCCTATATATTCTTTCCCTCCCTCATATCCAGACATACAAAGGATCTTACTCGAGAAGAATACAGGGCTCTCACTTATTTGCCAGTTATGCATTTAAACAGCTTGGCTTTGAGTCCAACAGACTGAAAAGCAAGCACTTCGCTGCTCAGATAAAACATGAGAAGATGTAGCTATTTCTAAATGCACTGAAATGCAAAATTGTAATGCTGGTCTCCTCTATTTTATAACTATTTTCTCTTGACTGTGTTCTGCTTTGCCAGAATTATGGCTTCTGCACAGCCTCAAGGTTAATACGCCCCTCCGAGGACCTGAGAGTGGACTGCCAGCTCTACGGACACCAGGTACCACACCACACACTCCCTTCCCTTCCCGAGTGTTCTGCTAGTAAAGCTAGAAGCAATCACCCTCAGTTTACCTCTTTCACTGTAGGCTGAATTAGCTCTCTCTGATATCTTGAGTTTTAATTTTATACCCTGAAAACCAAGGTAAGGTAGCTCCTGATCATCCTGTGGGTTTCTGTGCCAGGGATTATGTCACCTCTGCCACCCAGGCTCTATACAGTCTGTCCTCCTGCCCACCTCTGGGAGGGCATAGGGAACCAAGCTCTGCTCAGCGAGGGGCAGCGAGATGTAAACCAACACGAGCCATGGTGGCAGATGAAACCAGCTGGGGTTTTTTGCTAGTAGTTGTTAGACGTGAGTGAATTCGGGGCACCTGACCTGCACCGCTGCAGCAGGAGGAGGGAAAGTCTGTGCACTGAACCCGAGCTGTTTGAGCCTCCACGTGGTCTCAGAAGAGCCAGGTGGAGGTTGAACACTTCCTGCAGACCAGAGTGTTACGCAGTAGTAATTAGCTGTCTGGAGGGAGACGAGAGGAAGCCTAAGACAGTTGCTCTTCAATGTTTTTTGGAAGGGGCAGGTGGCCCTGACAGTTCAGATGGCACAGAACTTGGTGCTAATGATCCACCGGATATTAAAAATGTGTTCCTCGGCTCCCGTGTATGTATTCAAATGCAAATCAAAGTTCTGTGATGGTCAGGAACACTTCATGGCCGGGTTGGAGGCCTGTATCTAGCTGGGAGCAGGGTACCTCCTAAGGTCTCAATGACTTGTACATCTTAAGTCCCAAGTCGCTGAACACAAACTGTTTTTCTCTTCCAGCCTGGAGTCACCTACTCTCAACCAGGACAAGATACATCGGCGGGTCTGGTGCCCAGTGTAGCACAAGGCTTCACCAACCACAACCTCAGGCTTTCCCACAATAACCCTGTGGCATCCGAGTCCGCCTCCTCAGAATTTCCTACCTCCGTGCTCTCAGCAAAACCCGTAGCAAAGAGGGCAGTGGCAGAGGCTGCTCAGCACGACAAGGTACCTCGCCCAGTTGGCTTCGTGCCTCCTCCTCCTCCCTGCCCGGGGAAGATTCGGCATTTCAGTATCTAGGCCGCTACAGACACGGATGCAGCTACCCAGGGGTCAGTGAGCAGCAGCGACACCCAGACCACAGCATCAAATAGGTGAGAACACTTGTCTCTGAGCCCAAATGAGTTCTACCCTCCAGAGAGCACAGCCGAGGCCAGGATCTTGCAAAGGCCTGCCCCAAAATCTAGGTGATCACAACATATAGCGGTTGTTTTCTCCACAGACAGGGATGCCCTAGTTAAAATACAGAAAATAATGTTTCAATAAAGCTGTTGTAACAGCTATCCAACAGTTGCAGCTTTGCGATAGAAACACCACCCGAAAGGTTACTACAATAAAATGTTCCACAGAAATGCTTTGGTACCTTCTGTCTGTATATATTTTCATTTAGTTGTCAAGTATCTCCTTCACAGCGTTATGAGTCATTTTCTGGGCTTCATTTCAAAAACAGTGCGCTCCTGCCCTTCTCCTCAGCTTCACGGGGACGTGTGGGTGCTGAGCACTGCGGAAAATCAGGTCAGTCCTTTCTTTTGATCACACACCAGTAACACTAAAGAAGTGGCAGGAAAAAAGGTCTTTGTCCCTCCCCAGCTGGAGTGTTTCCGAGCACGGGCCTGCTCTGAATACCCACCAGAAGCACCTCCATGCTTCTGGACGTGGCATTAGAGCATCCATGTCTATGGAAAGAACAAAGAACCAGGACAGGTTTGTTGCTGCATAGGCTGAAGGCGTCGATCCCTCCAGCCAAACCCGTGGGTGTTCTCTGCCTTCCAGCAGACCCCCAGGTGCGGGGTGACCAGGGGTACTGTGTGCACGTGCAGGAGTACCAACTCAAGGCAATAAAAATACACTACAGACCTGTATCCCTCAGAACAGCATCCAGACAGCGATGGCAATTTACCATTGTCCCAGCACTCAAACCTTCCCTGAGTTTCTGACGCAGGTTAGAGGCAAAATCTACTCTAGGTAGAGAAGTAATAAGGGAGAGGGGCCGGAAGGATGGTTACTGCCAGCCAGCCTGGAATTCCGCAGGCCCCGGGGAGCAGTCGCAGAGACATCATGAATCTTTAACCAGGAACAGCACTCGCTACAAGATAATTATCATGCAGGCAGCAAAAGCTGCAGAACACATGTCGGTTCTGAACTGCTGCAATAACCTGTCCTGTTCTCCTGGTTACCACCCGCCAGCACGCAGGAAACAACACAACTAACGTTTGTTCTGGTGACGGCGCAACAGGCTGCTGTACAGAACGGTGTCTGTGTCCGTGGGGAAAGGAACAGCCGTGCGCACTGGCACCAGTGCTTCAGCTGGTGTGTGGAGGGGGAAGAGAGAGGGAAATGAGCCCAGCTCTCAGAACGTTCTGCACGCAGCCGCTGGTTTAAAAGTGCTGGCGTTAAGCTGCACACATTTCTTGAAGTGGTTAAGGCGGGTGGTCATCCCATCCCACCGCATGAGAGATGGTAGAGGATTTAATGAAATGTCCACTATTATGACCCGCATTACTGTGACACCAGATACACGAGCCTGAGGTTTTAACTCGCCTGCAGCAATCTGTTTTCCTTGGGTTTGTACTTTTAAAACTGGGAATTACCCTAACCAAACTGTAGAAATTGTCTTGTATATAACAAAGTGGGCACTAAGTCATAGAGGAGACAGTGTCTTCCTGGCTTAGAAAGTTCTCTGAACGGCAGACACAGTCTGTTTACAAAAGGGATCCCTGTCCGTGGGGATCTCTGAGCTCCAGAAAAGCTGCATTTCCTTGTTGCCTTCTCCAGGCACACAACACAAGGACATGTAGCAGGACATCTGCAGCCTCCACACTCCACCTATGTTCTCCTACGCCTGGCCCAACTACTCCGCTGCTTCCTAAAACAGGGAGAAAGAAAAAAAAATAAGGAAAAACCAGAATTGCTCTGTGCTCTCTTGTGATTCCAGTTGGTGGTTGCACCTCAGCTCCTTTCTCCTTAACACTTGCCCTCTAAGGACACATTTTGCCCCTTCAGGATACATTTTCCATGCCTGCTTTGAAGCAGTCACTTTGTCTCCCTCCAGCGCGGCCCTGGATTCAGGCACACGGACCTTATACCAGTCAGGATTTAGTATTCCCTGGGCAGCGAGTGCTGTGAAATAGCAATAGATAAAATACAAATGCCTCCATCCCTGAGATGCAGCATGAGGAGTGTTGTCGGGTCTGCATCGCCGGCTGATAATGTTTTTCAGCTTTTTCAAACCCTGTTTTGCTGAAGCGTATGTACTTCATGTGCTGCTTGCGCTGGACACGCTCAGACTTCCCAGCTGTGTCTATGTTTTGAGCTCAGCTACTTCAACAGAGACATTTTTTCCTTTCCAGTGGGAGGAAGCGCACAAAGAACAGTCAGGGATATAACAATTCCCCATTATAAGAGGCACCGCCACAGCCAGTGCTAACTGGCACCCATCTCCATAGAAATGCCATGGACTGTAAGGATAAAGAAAATGAGTTATTATCCTTTCGCCGCAGGGGAACGTTCCCAGGCAGGAGGAGCAGTGTGAGCGAGCCTGCATTGCTGCTCCTGCTGTTCCCCTGCCATGGCTACAGCAGCGTTTCTCCACATCCACCCCTGCATCCCCTCCCTCCAGGACACAGCCCCCGCATCACCCCTCACCCTGAGTTCGCAGAGCAGCTGGGGACACCTGAGGTGGTTGGGTCCAGCAGCCACGTGTCCCTTCTCTCCCGCTACCTGAGGGTTCCACTCCTGCCACCAATCAAGGTCTCCTTAGAAGGGTTCCAGCCCCAGTGCTGATGCAGGGCTCCCTGGCTGTGATTCCACACAGCTTTCCATGGACATTCCCTGGGCCATGTCCTGTTGTCCCCCAGAGGAACAGGCTTTGAGCACTGCTGGGCTAAAGGGCTGACATTCTTTATATTACCAGGAAAAAAAGTGACAAGATAGAAAATTTTAAACACCGCCCCCCCCCAAACAGTACTATTAAATAGAGACAATTATGTCCTTCACTTGCACTTTTCCTTCCTCACTCGATACAGGGACAACCCTCAAACCTAAAGGTGTTCGGTGCCATCCAGCAGAGAGTTCAGTGCCATCCAGCAGAGAGCTGTGACCACAGAGACCCCTGTGACAGAAAATGAGGGCCAAGGAAATGGGTACCTGGCTTCTGGTATCCTTCAAGGTGACATACTGCAGAATTGCCCCTTGGTAGAAAGTGACTTTCATGGGGATTCTCCCCAAGTAATGGTGGTTGTCACTTCCCCGGATCTTCAGGATAAGAGCTATTTGTACAGCTGTTCCCCGTCTGCACCCCGGAGCTCCTGACGGTCAGCCAGGCGGCACACCGCCGTCACCTCCAACTAAAAGCTCTCCGGGCAGAATTTTCCATGACCCTTTTCACCTGTACTCAGCAAATCACCTGAGAATCAATAGAGACCACAGTGCAGTCTCTCTGCTGGCAAAGCAGCCTCCAAGTTCAGCAGGGAGGGATCAGCCAAAGGTAAAATAGACCTGCACAGCTTGGGGGGAGCTCTGGGTACTGGGGGGAGCTGCTGGGTCAGTGAAGGTCTTCCCCCAGAGTCGCCATCTCCGCTCACATCAGGATTGTATTATTTATTGCTGTGGAAAAGGAATGAAAGCAGAGCATTGCGTAGTGCTAAAATAATTAAACTAGTGACACTGCTGGAGCAATTCCTCTGCACCTCAGGCCTGTAGCCATGAGCTTATGATTCTCATGGGGCCTCCTTCAATTTAAACCAGGGTAGGATGTGGCGGTGGTTAGAGAAGCCAAGGAGCTGGAAATTTAGCAGGTGAGAATCTTTTATTTGAGCCAATCCTGACCATACAATATAAAGGAGGCAGTAACACCAAACAAGAAAGAAAAGTAAGGTCCTAAATCAGCCGGCCAAGAGGCAGTTGTGGGATCAGTGAACAGAGAAGTCTGGACTAAATCTGGGAGAGCTACACAAGGTGATGTGAACTGGCAAAGAAACAACTGGATGTACATTTTCCTTGATTCAAAGGACAAAAAGAATAATTTACAGGCAAAAAAAAAGAGCAAGAGGTGATGTAAGGAGGAAGGCACTGGCTACAAGAAGTCAAACGAAGACATCTCACCCTGCAGTTTATGTTACATGCTTTCTTTTCTTTACAAAGTTCTTTCTGCCAGATTCTCCCTTCAGAGATTTGGCACGGACAGGAGCACAGTCAGCCCCAGGTCTGCAGCTTTCTCACAGGCCACCTTCCTCTCCCCTCCCACCATATAATTTCAGGCGGTTCTTATTTTGTCCCTGAGTCTGGTTCTCAGGCACTGGAAACGCAGCAGCACGTTACAATGAGCAGTGGAGTTCATCTGCAGCTGTACCTGCCTCGGAGCCCATGGGAACACACAGGCAGGCATTGCCGGACGAGGGCTGAAACCAGGGGCAGCCAAAATGCTCAGATGGGAGGAGATAAGAGGAAACAAGACTCGTTCTTTGCTGTCAGAAGCAACATATAATGCTGGCAAGTTCACAGAGCACTCTGCACAATGTGGCAGTGAGAACAAAGTCAGAAGCTGGGGAAAGGTGGGATGAAACAGGAAATGTTCAGGGCTCAGGGAAATCAAGAGTGGGGGGTCAATACCTGGTAGGTGTTGATAAATTGAGAGGTTTAGGCAACAAAAGACAAGTGGGCTGGAGTCAAGGCATTGAGAGGGAACAAATCCTGAAACAGAGCTTTCAATAGCCTGAGACTGTTTGGACCACCCTGGTTCGCTTATTGTCTGTCTCCTCTAACCTCTTACAGCAGCTCATTTTGCACCATCCCACCACCAGAAGTGAAGTCTTTGGGGCCAGAACAAAACTTACCACATCTGATACTATGTTCATTTACAGTGAATGTTAAGTCCCAAATAAACACAGTGGAAATTTCTGCTTAAAAGCAGACACCCTGATGAAACCGTTCATTCTTTACATTGCCTTGTTATTGTGTCATCTAAGAGTATTTCATGGTTTGAGCAGGTCATTTCTCCACAGGCTGCTTCTTTGTACATCAACTGCACTGCGCTGGCCTGGCCTGGGCTAAGGGCTAAGGTCCATCTGTAGGTACCCAACTGAGAAGAGATGCTCAAAGAATGAACCCAAACTGAGCTTTCTATCCCAACCAAACTGACCGCATAGAACACAGAGTCAGTAAATTTGTTTACAATTAGCATTTAGCAAATACAAAGTGTAAAATCAGTCATCCTTGTAGCCCTTCGAATTACAAGACCTTTGTCATTGTCTTATTTGGGATAAGACCCACATCACTGACAGAACAGAGGTGGAGCTGGGCCTCTCCTGCATATGGGTTTATCTAGGCAATTCTGGTTTCTTAAGAAAGCAGCTTTGTGTGTATATTCTTGTCCATTGCAATGAGGTCAAAGTTATATGACCTAGAGATGTAAAGCCAGAAGGAAAAAGTGATCTCTGGTCTCAGAGGCAGCGACAGCACGTTCATAAAACCTTGTAATCATTGACTCGGTGTTTGCTGTCACAGCTGCAGGTTTAAAGGTGATGGTCAGTGTGAAATAAAAAGGGGACAGGAGTTTATAAAGAGTGTCCATTACCAGAGTCTGCTGTTCCCCACCGGTCAGCCCCTCCACACTGCCCTGCCATCCCGATTGCTGCCCTGCTTCTCTCACCACAATGATTTTCCTGGTTTTGGTGCTCTTTGGAGTGCAGACGCTGTGCCCCTGGGCTGCCTCCCGTCCCACCGGTGAGGGGCCAGCAGAGCTGCTGTCCCCCAGCTGCGATGGCAGAGCAGCGGAGGAGGCTGCGGACCTGGCCCTCCACCACATCAACGCGCACCAAAGAGAGGGTTACATCCTCAGGCTCTACCGGATTTTCAGTGTGCGAGAGCATCCTCAGGTGAGTTACCCCCTTGTTCTGTACCTGCTTCTCCCATGAAGAGCCCCGTGTCTATCGCTATTCCTTAGCAATATCTGTTTGAACTAAGAAATATTTCAGAAGGCAAATGTAAAGTTCCGTTTGCAGGACTCCAGAGGCCGTGTCAACTTTATGCACAGATGACTAGAAACAGTCTCATCACCACTGTGGGCAATTAGAGAGCAAATCTCCGTCACGATTCTCTGCTGCCTGCCCCTGGAATAGCTCCAGGCATCAGTTCAAATTTCGTATGAAACACCACTACTCTGATTTAATTTCATTTTACACCTTCCTCCCGCTGCCTCGAGCAGTTGGAGTGCAAAGGCTATTAAGTCATCGTGCCTTTTGCACAAAAGATGTGAGCGCTCGCAGGTGTGTGAACACGGCCAGCATGGGACCAGGGAATTCCAGCACAGCCCCTGAAATGGTGACTCATTCTCCAGAAGAAATCTGAAACCAGTTCAAACTCAAAAGTTACACTGGGAGTACCTACAGAATATCACTTTCATATCCTCAAGTATCTTATTTCTCTCTGTGTGCTTAATTTATTACTATTTTGCGTTACAATAGCTGAATCTACTGGTACTAGCCAGGAAGAACCTGAAATGAGTGCCCAAGGCCCACAGTACCTAAGGCACGCTGTTAACATTCCCTGCCACGCTCCCTCACTTCCCCTAATCTTACCTGAAAGGAAGAGCTCTCAGCCCTCAAAGAAAACCAGGCTCATTGCCAGGAGTGGAAAGATCTGTCCTGGAAAGGATACGGCTCTGCTCCCTGCTGCTCTCACATGGGCAGCGATTCTGCAGCCACGAGTGGCCGCCAGCACCTTGAGCTCTCTGAGGATGCACGCTCTGCTGTGTTTTGCACAACGGTCTCTGTAGTGCTCCGTGCCAGTGATAGAACATCCCACTGAGCAACTGGATCCCTGTGGTGATTTAACCCCAGCCAGGACCATGCGGCCACTCGCTCGCTCCCCCAGCTGTGATGGGGAGGGAATCAGAAGGGTTTTATCAGGATGAAAATATTCTCGAAGTTACTTCAAATTCAAATCTGCCCTTAAGCAACCTGAGGTTCAGCTTTGCTCTAATTGAAACTAATGAGCCATCTGCCGCTAACTCGTATGCAAGTAGGACAGAGCCTTCCTTTCACACAAGGTACTCCTGATTAACTTCACTGACAGCCACTTAACCAAATTTACAAAACACGCCAAAATATATCATTTCTTTCCCTTGTGGCAGGTATCCCTGCTGCAGAGGCGCCGCTGCCACATTCCGCTGGCTCCCCGGCCCCGGCAGTGGCCATCCCTGCCTCAGCAGCACTGGGGAAGGCTTCTTTCTGGCCAGGCAGAAAAGCTAGAAGTTTCTATTCAATACTACGCAGATATCAAAAGGCCTTTGCATAACGGTTTTTTAATGAAAATTAAAATAAGGAAGTTGAAACCTTCAGAGATCTGCTGAGCTCTGAATAAGCCCCAAATTATCCTTTCCCCAGTGGAGGATGATGCACACAGAAGCAGGTAGACAAAAAAGATTTTATAATAACCTCATCTGCACATTCGAGCTGGTTTTATAGAAGAGAGCCACGGGCAACAGGAAACACAGCTTGGTCCACCCTGGCTGCATTAGTACTTCCAAGATCCCCGAGCTTCACAGTCAGTCCTCCCTGACAGTCAGCTGACGTTTTCAGGATACCTGTGCGTCCTACCCGTGTATTTTGTGTTTCTCCATATTTCCCTTTTATCTGTCCCTGCTTTATTCTATAGGAAACTGGGCTATGACCTTTTGTTTGTTTGATTTCAGGAGATCACTGGTTCTGTCTTCTACCTCGTCTTGGATGTAGTAGATACCAAATGCCACGTACTCAGCAAAAAGTCATGGAAGGACTGTCCGGCCAGACCAGCTCATACAGCTGTAAGGATGGTATTTGCTTATTAACCTCAGGTAGGATGAGCTACTCAGGTACCACTGAGGACAGCAGAATCCCTATGCACGCATTTGTAGGAGGCACCAGAGCTCAGAAGAAATCAAACCTCATTTTTTAAGGTCCACAGCTTTCCTCTGTACTTTCTAGTCCCTTTATAGACTGGTAAGATTTATTTTAAAAAGTGAAAATGAAAAGAACAGTTTTGAGCGGAGCTAATAAGCAGAAGTAACTAATAGCCATGCTAGGATACTCCCTAGGATAAATGGTTTACTTTTTATAACAACCATGTAAGAGTTTATTTTAAAGACAGCATGTCAAGAAGGGAATAAAAGAAACTCCCCTTTCTATAAAATGAGGTTTTTGGTTTAGCTTAACTCCACTTCTATTCTGACAACTTTGCAAGAATTGTACGGAAAGCAGAGATAAAAGAAAGCTCAGCCAGATAAGCTGCAAAGACAGAGAGTGGTCTAAGACTGCTGCTGCAGGTGACCAGAAGTATTCTGAACAAGTGAAAAGAACCCTTATAAAATGAAGAGTGATGAGAAAGAAAATTCACGTGGAAAAAAAAAAAAAATTATTATTAAATTGTCCTGGGCTGCTTATTAGGTTAATCAGTTTTCATTTTCAAATGAAAAACTGGAAAAAAGTAGAAAGAATTCTGCTCCCTGCTGCTCACAGCGCTTCCAGCAGGAAAAGGGTGCAAAGCATGTGAGGTCACCACAGCTTCTGTGAAGTCCAGAAATGCGTGTCCTAGAGGCCTTGGTCACGTATGCAGCAAGAGCTCAGAAGCACTCAGAGACCATACATTCAATTTTTTAACATAAAGGCGCACTAGATATTAATAGGCCCGTGGTTTTTTCTGCCATAAAGTCAGAGTTTGTGCACAAGGGTGATGTGACTGTGCCACAAAACCCCGTCAGGGGCTCTCCTGCACAGCTCGGGGCTACAGCAGGGGAAGGGCCTGCTGTCTAAAGGAGACACTGAGAAATGTGCTTTGCTGCCATTTGAGCACTAACACAACTTTTGTCTTGAAAAGCAATTCCTGACTGCGAGGAGAAAATGAACCACCCGCTGTGGAGGTACGGGGTGATCAGAGCAGAGGAGGCAATATTAATTGTTTCTAAATGTTTATATTGTTTTAGGTTTATGGTCAATGCAAAGCAATTATCTACATTAATCAGGCAAGAAATATTGCTCATCTGAATACTTATGAGTGCACTTTGCAACAAGGTATGTCTTTATTTAACACATTCACTTTAAAGGAGGACTGGAAAAACACTCTTTGCCACACAGCATTACTTTAAATTTTAATTGCGATTATGGCACCACAGCATCCCCATTAGCTTTCAGCTGCCCTAATTCTCTCAAGTCAGTGATCACAAGGCCAGTGCGGTCCTGCAGCTCAAAGCCGAGCAGCAATAACAGGTTTCATCTCTGGGAAACCCAGCAGAGCCTCTCTGTGGGCTTTTACCCTCTGGTCCAAAAAGCGTTTTTATGGGTTTGTGAGAGGGAAGTAAAACCATCAAACCCACTGTCAGCAGGCTGAGCTTTCTCCTGCAGTGTCTCTGCCTCCACTGCAACCTTTTATGGGTCTGCAAATTCATAAAGATTCAACCCCATTGAGTGAATCAAACCACACATTGTTACTCCAGGGGACCGGAGGAGAAGTGGGCAGGGCTGGGGGCATAGAGACATTGACAGTGACCTACACTGTCAACCTGCTCTTAGGATCAGGCTTTCTCTAATGAGAGAAACAATCTTTTGTTTGATTAAAAAGTTCCGCCCAGATACGTTTGGAGAGTATGTCCTGACTGCCCGGTTGATGACTGTCCAACTGAGCCCAAATATTTGGAGGCTGCTGCTCAAAGCCTTGCCAAGTTCAACCATCAGAGTGAAGAAACTCGTTATTTCTCTCTCCTCAATGTCACCAGAGCTTCAACGCAGGTAAGCGCTGGCTCACCGGACCTGCCTTAGCCCTCCACAGCTACGGATCCGCCTGCTATTTACATGCTTTATTGTGTCTTACAGGTTGGTTAGAATTTTTATCTGTATAGCCCAGCCAATAATCCTGTGCAGAATTCTGGGAAACGAGTGTCTGCCTTAATCCAAGACTTTGACTCACTTTATTGCAAAAAGAAGGGCTTTATGCAAAACTGAAGACACAGATTTGGGTTCCAAAGTTTAGGAAAGATTCACTGTGGGCTCTTTCTTCCATAAGCACCATGAATTAGTGACTCCCTAATAGAAAGTATTTAATAAAGCACAGTCATCCCTTCCAACAGGTACCTGTAATACACTGAATCCGTTTAAACACAGTTTAAAACTAATTTTAGACTAACAGAGAGTTAATGATCTCCTAGCTAAATCCCGTTTGTTTACCATAGTAATATTGGGTCTCTCTAAAATTCATTATCTATAGCTAACAAGGTGATGTCCACTCTTTGTCTCAAACTGTTTGATATTACTACAACACAGTATTTAATTGCTCCCATTTTCCAGCCCTGGGGTACTTGCATTTTCAGACATACAAAAAGCAATCCTGTTCATTGAAGCAGCCAGAAATGATCACCAAGGCACTGAGGAGGGTCTTCCGATATGCAGTTCTATATGGATGCTAATTTACTACAAATCCCAAACTCATTTCAACTACATATTTCAATCCCTGAGTTACTAAGATTGCGCATATATAAGAAGTAAAAAAAAACCCAGGCAATAAGGCAGCACTGGCAAAAAACCATCCTCCTGTAACAGACTAACAGTAATGCCCCCAGTCCAACCTGCCCCCTCCACACTCAGCAGGAGTTTTACATCTGTCTCAAGGTCTGTAGGAACCTTCCTTCTTCCTGACACATGCACAAGGTCTAATTGCTACTGGTCTCTCATTAACAGTGGGTCGTTGGTCCTGCATATTTTGTAGAGTTTTTAATCCAGGAGACATCCTGCTCCAAAACCGACACGATTGCTGACATCTCCCAGTGCGAGCCCCTTGCACCGGAATCAGCTGTGAGTACTTCTTGTATAAACACCTGTGTCTCAGGTGCCGGGACTCCTCAGGGAATACTTAGCCTATCCCTTTGGTTCTTTGCAGACAGGAATCAGAGCCCACAGGTGCCTTTTTATGGGTTATAGCCCTATGCTGTCTTGCAACTGCGTGAACTGCTTTAGAACAGAGAAAACATTTCAGTAAAAATTCTGAATTTTTACCTAGAAATCCATGAGCAAAGAAAACAGAAAAAAAAGCCCATTCAAAAACAGGCGGGGTAGCCATGCCCTGCCAAAACTGATTCGTTCTTAAGGACCTCCTCCAAGTGAACCGACACAATGAATCACAGACAATGCATAAAGAGTATATTCATACCACAATCAGCTCAGCTGAGGAAAACATTTAGGTACTAAGGAAAAGATTCTAGGAGAAAGGGAAAGCCTAAACAGGCACGCTGCCAGGAGAGAACATTGCCAGCGCCGTCGCTGAGCCCGCAGCCATGGTACCTGCAGCCCGGTAACACCACAGCTGGTAGAAACAACATGTTTTCACGGTTTCTTTCACTAGTATGGTGTGAAATGGGTTTTGCCTGAAAAAAATGCTATTATGTTCTATTACATGACTTGCCTGCACAGGGATATTCTGCTGCAGCAGAACTTGTGTATGCTGTTGTTGTTGGGCTTAAGTGGCGGCTTATTTTTGCTCTCCTGTTCCCTAACCCTCCTTTGCAAACATAAAGCCGTTTCCAAACGCTGCCTGCCTTTGTAAGCCTGCCAAGCCCAAAATAAAGGTTTGCCCAAGCTGCTTATCCCTACAAATACATGGAGAAGCTCTAACTATTCAGCCTTTCATAATCACCTATTTTACAAGATAGGAGCTAAGTATCAGTGCTAGAATGTGAAAAAGCGCTTGCATTTTCTTCTTCCAGCAAACGGGTTTCTGCAAAGGCTCCGTAGTAAGGAGTGACTTGGAACAAGAACAGTATGTCACAGTATCCTGTGAAATCTACAGCCCGCAGGTATTTCTTAATCTAATCTTAATATTGCAAGAGTAATACTTCTTTACAAAACAAGAATGGAAGTCTTGAAAGCCCAGCCCTTTTTAAGGTTTCTTATCCACAAAGATCTGGGGTCCAAGAGAGTCATAAAGCCAGATCAGGAGGAAATCTCTCCTGTGATAAAACAGAGTGCTGCTGGGTGGAAAAAAGGATAAAAGGGCCATAGAGTAAGCGTAGAGTCAATCATACCCAAACTGTTCAGAATGCTCTGCAAAGGAATTGTAAATAAGGAAGGGAATGCAAAGAGCAGTAACTGTGGCGTTACCCAAGTTCCAGGCGTCCGTCCCCACCGGCACAAGAAGGAGCTCAATCTGTCTGTCCTTGGAGCTTCTGCTCTGCAGCTGGTCTTTGCAGATGGGAACTGCAGCAGATCCTCAGTGTGAAGGGTGACCTTCTTCATACCTGAAAGAATTTGGCATAGTTTCAGTAGGGGTAATGCTCAGTGCCTGTTATCTAGGATCCTGCCACTGAAGAGGGGGACCGGCCAACGACTCAGACACCTGAAACATCCAGCCACAGTCACCAAGAAGCCTTGCCTTCAGAAACCAAGCCCTTCTCCCCTCACCTGGAAAAAACAGTGGGCTGGGTTAAAATTCTACCCCCTTCAACCGAGGACATGTCTTCCCAACACCTACCAGAAGGTCAAAATGAATATGAAGATGGAAATCCAGTTCCACCTGAAGCTGTAGGAGCTACGTCCAGTCTTGATGGAGAAAAGACTCCAGTAGACAAAGCGGACTTGACCAAACCAGTCACTGGACCCGTTATTCTCCCTTTTCCTGAAGAACTATCTGTATCAGACTCATGTCCAGGAGAAGCAAAGGAGAAAAATTCCATCATCCAATCTTTGCTGCCTAAAAAGCCTACCAAAGCCTAGCCAGCATCCAACCACCTCAACTACCTGACACAAAACAACAGCCACAATGGCAACCCAATCTTTCAATTTGTGTCATGTCCTTAAATAAACAAATTGCTTATTACCGTCTTCATCTTTGGAGTTCTCAGTTTTAAGAAAGCACAAGATTAGAAAAAGAAATTTAACCGGGGCATTTCCCAACAAAAGATTTTGGCTTTTAATTCTCCAATTCCCCCCATCGGTAGATCCCAGAGGGAAGGTTACTGCGGAAGGTGAAAGAAGGTGCCAGGCTGGATGCCCGGGTCCGTGGCCAGGCAGGGGCAGAGCCGCGGCCAGCAGGAGCCATAGCTCAGGCAGGGGCCACAAAGCGGCTCGGAGGAAAGGGGGGTCGGGTGGGCCCCGGCCTGGAAGAGCTCAAGGAAGAGGATTTTTTTTCTCATGCTTTATACCCTCGCCTAAAGAAAGTGGAACTGTGTGAAACCTCTGCACAGTGTCTGGCGGGCGGAGGATCAAGACCAGGCGGTTCAGATCCTTCTGCTTTACTGACCCTGCGCTGCAGGAAAAACGATGATTTACAAATTCAGCCTAATTCTTTCTTGAGACAGGTCATATTAACTGCCTTAGAATAAAAACCACAGGGACACTCTACGGCCTGGAGCTAAGAAAAATCAATTTCACTAAAGCCAGACATAGCAATTGTTTATTGACAATAACAAATATAAATAAATGAGGAGACAAGAAGAAGAGAAAGAGTGAACATGGGAAAGAAATGTCATTTGTGGCCAGGAGTACAGTGATATTTACCATAATTATGGGGCTCGTATGAGAGGCTACAGAGCCTTTCTCTAGTTGCCACCCGATCTGTAAAATCATTTGTTCAGAACATTATCAATAAAGTATTATTGTTTCTGAAGCTTTTATGCTGCTGAATCATCCCTAGAGATGTTGGATAATTTCTCCATTCACAGAGCCTTTCAACAAAAAATTATGGTTTTGTTAAAGTATTCTGGCATTACACAATTTGATTAAAATATATTATTTTATTATTATAAATAAAATGTAAATAAAAGTATTATTTTCTTTCAAGTTGAGATGAAATAATATTTAAATACTGTATGGAGTTACTCTCACAACAAATATATCTGTTTTTTCAGTTTGCAAAACTCTTAAAACCATAAATTTTATATAAAGGAGTAATTTATTTGCTTCAAAGATTAAAATAAGCCCAAAAGTGATGTGTGAAACACATCGGCTGAGCCAAAAAGAATTCCATTTCAATTCCACATCATGAGAAACTTCAACACATTTTGGTCTCATTCATTTCAGAGGAGAAAACAATTCAAAATCAGGTAGTTCACCAAAAATGATAGAATTTGAATTCCCTCCAGCCCTTCCTGCAGCACAAGCTCCCGGCTGTGCCAGCATTCCCCTTTTTACGAGTCAGCACACCACAGCAGCCCAGGGTGCCCTCGGGATGTCTCCCCTTCACCAGCTGGGGGTTCTCTATGGCCACCAGCGTGTCCTGCCTCCCGCAGGGACACTGCTCATCGCCCGCACCACTGATACTGCTGAGATTTATACCCATGTGTGGCACCAGACTCTTCCCCAAAAGGAGCGCTGGGGAAGAAATCGGCTTCACTAACCGCTGGCACCGCCAGGGCTACCCCAGTTCAGCCAGTTCTCTCTTGACTCCAGCTGCTCACAAGGGTAAATTGAACAGAAATTGCAGCAAGTGAAGACAAATGAGTGGAGCTGGTGGAAACACAAACGGGGAGTTGAAGTGAACACCTGAACGTCTGGATCGGCAGCTCTCAGCGTTCGGTTTGGATATTGCTTACCCTGTTCCCAGACAAGGCTCAGAAGTGACACTTGAATCAGTAATTTCTCTAGCTCAGATCTGAGATTTGAGTTCAAAGAGTTCTATGGTTTAAAAACAAATAGCAGAAGGGCTGTTTCTCTAGGCGATAGGTGTATCCTCAGTGCAGATCAGCAACATCAGCGGCCAGTGCACATCCACGGGCATTTTATTTGCTGTGGCCACTCCGGGACAGCAGTGCCTGTCCCCAGCTTTCAGTGTCACCTAGGCCACCACCAGTGCTTACCAGAACTGAGGCCTGGAGCTAACCTGCCAGACTGATGATAGCTTGAACTGCACGTAGGATCAGAAGATGGGTAGTTTCTGTGTTTCCTCTGTCCTCGGGATGTCCCAGGATATGCTCCCAGGTGGCATTGGTGTGATTAACAGCTGATACTGTTCAGCCCCACTACCTCAAATCCTGCTGCTGATTCCGCAGATTTAATACCCAGGGGCAGGAACGTTACAGAATCACAGAATGATGATTCCAAGGGAATGAACATTCCAAGGGTACAGAGCGAGAAACGATGGCTGATTTATGCACGCACTGGCTATGCATTTGGTTACATTTTTCAGCTAGCCCTCTCCTACACTCACCCTTGGCCAATCAAAAAGATTTAAAAAAGCAAGGCCCAGACATCAAATTTCTCAAGATGGGTTTAAAAATCAAGGGTTTTTATAAAACAAGTTAATTACAAATTCTATTTGTCTGACTTCAGAACCTGCCCATTGTACACACCACACGGTTAAACATTTTCTTCTGCATCTCTGAGACCATACGTGTTAAGCAGCTGTATTTGGAACATGCATATATCATTTTGATTGCAAGGGTAGATTTTAGAGACCTCCCACTAGATATAATCATAAATACTATACAGTCACAACAGTTGCCGATACTTCCCTTAACGCACTACAACTTGTAAGCATGAGTCAAAGCTTAACATTTAAGAACAGTATAATGGCATAAGCCCTGAAAGAGTCAAATCCTTTGGAACTTTCTCTGACCCCATCCTTAACATCAAATTCCTTTTCCCCAGGCTCTCAGGCCCCTCAGCCAACAGGTCAGTCTTACACCATATCCGAAAGGTCATCAACTTACTTACAATTAGGGTGTTTTTTTCCAGAAAATAATTTGCAGCCAAAGGCACTGAGGACAGGAGAAGGAGCGTTAACACCCTTTTCATTCCCTCCGTTAGCTCCGGAGACCTCCTCAGCAGCGAGACTTCTGTAGCTAGGCTGCCAGCCTGCTCACTTGGCAGCTCGTCTCCTCCAAACAGCTGCTGAACTGAAGGTCTGTTTGAACAGAATTTGATGGAGAAGATGGCGAAGATTCTAAAAGTTTGATAAGAAACTGGTGACTGGTAGAGAAAACAAGCTGCAGGCGGGGAGGGGCAGCCAGAGCTGTGAGGGCTGCTCTGGAGACCATAACCCAGGCAAATTTGTGTAACGTTGCATTTGCACCAGAGGGCACCCTGTTTACAGCCAGCAGGTGTCAATGGGGCATGAACAAAGACATGACACATCTACGTATTTTTCATAGAACCATAGAATGGTTCGGGTTGGAAGGGACCTTAAAGATCATCGAGTTCCAACCCCCTGCCCTGGGCAGGGACACCTCCCACCAGACCAGGAGGGAGGGAGATCTTTTTCCATCATACTTGGGGGCATTTCTGTTAAATGTGAAGCTCCCCCAAAAACTACAAAATTTTTTTTTTTTTTTTTTTTTTGCAACAAGGTCTAAAATCAGGCCCACCCCGGTCTGAAGGTACGGGGCATCACAGACTTAAAAAGATGTAAGGAGAAGGTAGCAAAGAGCTCTGCTGTGAGCAAGTGGAGCCACAGGTGTCTGTTAGCTGTGCCTTGCTCAGGAGAGGAAGCCACAGCAGCTGCGAGACGGAGAAGGTCCTGCCGCTCCAGAAGTGCCCAAGCTGCGCGATTCCATACCCCAGCCCCAGCGAAGCGCTGCTGCCGGGGGCAGAGAGCAGCCCAGAAATCACACACATCTGTAATAGTTACGGCTGTACTTTGGGGAAGAAGTAATTACTTACTGAATATTATCTCCTCTATGTGTCAGCTGTCTTTTTTTTCCCCCCTAGAATAAAGTTCTATTTATTAAGCATTTGATACCCTGTTTTTCAAGCGGGGAAGATAAGCCACATTTTGGTGTGTTCTGACAGATTTCTGGGGAGAGGTTTAAGCTGGATGTTTATTACCAGTTATTTAAAGTCTGAATACGGATCGCCTCTTCCCGTTGCAAGGCAAGCCTTGGGAAAACCCATAGAGATAAAGAAGCTTTTGACAAGGTAGTCAAGAGAAATGCCATGTTTGGATAACTATTCCTATTCCTGCCAGCTATCTCTTTGAAGAAACAGCTTCACTAAAACAAACCACACAACTGACAAGCAATAAATATAAAACCAAAATAAGTGCTAAAAAAGATATCAAACTGGATGAGAAATGATAAAAATACATTATACTGACTTAAGTACAACCAGTGTTTAATTAACTGTGCCTGGAGTGCTTGTCCAAGCGCACTGCAATAAAAGAGTCCAATCTTTCTTCTCCAAAGAAATCAAGGCCAGAACTCTCTACAGTGGGAACAGTATCTCACTTTTACTTCTGCAGTCAATTTTGCAGGAATTGTACGTTTTCTACTGTTTATTCATAGTGTTTCTATTTCATACATAAAAAGTACATAAGCCACTGTCAAGAAAATGATGGGTGTCACAATGAACAGCACAGAACAAAAGGAGAAAGAAAGAACAAGCAATCTGCAAACAATGGACGACATGGGGAATTATGTTATAAATTACCTAATGCCTCTCTGCAATATGACTGCCCATTTGAAAAATTAAAGAGTATTGTAAGTAATGAATGGGGGTGTGATTCAGAGCACAGCAATGATGTGAATGCGATTTTTAACTGATGAGATGTATTTCAAATGTCTTTGATTATTTATACTTTCATACTTTATTCTTTCAACACTTTTTTTTTCAATCTTCCAGAAGAAATTCTGAATTATTATAATGAAACATTATAAAAACATAAACAAAAGAAGTGCCCTTCTGCTTCAGCCCGGTATCCATCTCTCACCATGGCAAAGGAGAATCATGGTTGGGAGAAGAATCCCACCTGCCCCTCCTGCAAACCAGCGCCCTGGTACTTTTCCAGTACCCAGACCATTGTACTGGGGGTTTAAGAGAGCACTTTATCTGCTGGGTCCTTCCAGTAGCACTGAATGACCTGCTGCCTGTGAACTTTCCTAAGCCATTGCTGACCCTGACACTACTCTCTGCCTCCACGTATTTCTGTGGCAACAAGTTCCAGAAGTTCACTCCCCATTGTATGGGGACTATTTTTATCCATTTTAAACTGACTCACGCTAGTTTTGAGTGCCCTGGGTTCTAATATTGTAAAATTCTCCATTTAGCTTATCCACTACCAGAGAACTGTGTGTCCTGAGCTAACTGTAAAAGAAAGTCACTGCTTCAGCTCTTTGCAGCCTAAAAAGTGATTTCTTAGATACCAAGCATTCTAAAAATGTTATTATTTTCTTTTAATAAGGATTAATGAAATGATGTAAGGGTTAAGGATGATTACCCATTATATTCCCCAGCAACTCTCATAAAAATAAGTCACAGCAAAAGTTCAAAGCCAAATTATTTTCATAAATACAAAAAGTTACCAGCCATTCTCTAAAGAAGTCCATGAAGGCGGCTACAGCCAAAGAGCTCACAGAACCGCTCAGACTGACAATGCAAGGGCATTCTCATGCCATGCCTGATGACATCGGTATTGAACCAGTCTGTCCCACCCTGGGTACCAGTCTGGAATGATGGAAAGCTGACAGGACCCTGCTCTCCCTTTTCTTCAGCTGGAAGAGCAGAGGTACCCACACAGCAGCTACGGAGCACCAGCCTGCAACTGCACCTTGAGCTTTTCCACATCTGAGCCATCTCCCTCTTTCCCGTGCGCTAGTTCTCCGCTGGGTAAGGGTCTGTAAACACAGGGATATGGACAGAGCTGTCACTTGACCACAAACATTTCAGCATTCCTTCAGTTTGACTGTTTTTACAGTCAACAGAACACCAAGATTGCACAATACCTGCACACACCAACTGGACCTTCCTGATGCCCGGCTCAGCAGCACACTGCTAGAATTATTTTTCACAGTAAAACACTATTGCACAATGCCTGCTTAAAGAATTACAAACACAGTCCCTTTGATGGGTACTGCAGAGAGTATTATAAGGTCTATTTTCCTCAAAAATCTGCTCAATCACTATATAATCATTTACCTGCTGTTTGCCAATGCTAATCCAGGGTCAAGGTAATGGCCCTCTGACACAACACCTAAATTTATATAAAACCATGCCTTTTTAGCATTCATTTATAACCTTGGGGGGCTACTGTGATTTAAAAGCAGACGACTGGCTCTATCAGAGCATGGGCAGGGGTGACTTCACACTGCAAACAAAATGCTGCTTCTAGCTTCAGCTTTGCTCCTGGCCCTGCTGCCGTGCTCCGGTGCTCAGCCCAGCCCCAGCCTGGCCCCCGCCGACTGTAACGCCGTGGAAGCAGAAGCAGCGGTGGCCCTGGATCTGGTGAACAGGCATCGCAGAGATGGCTACATTCTGGGGTTGTTCCGTGTTGCTGATGCACACAAACTACTCCTAGTAAGTACCAATCCAAAGGCTGATTCACACAAGACTGTGATTTTAAAATAATGAGCCAGATCATTAAAAGCTTACGTTTATTGCTTTTAACAGAGAAACTGATGTAACTCAATGCATCAGCTCTGATTTACACTATCTCAGTACTCATTTGGGCATGATTTATTGTACGTAAGCTTGATTTTGAGGGTTGCTGAACGCCCTCTGTTCTCTTGGCTGGCAGGCTGCTGGTGTAAGGGATGCTCTGAAAGCGCTGTACACCAGCAGAAATGAATCTCTCCGGGCTGCGGTCAGGTCTTGGATGTTGCAATCAAAATTGACATTTGGAGGGTTTCTTTAATCTGCAGATGTCTAACATTAGTTAGAACAATGTATCCTGCAAGATGGGAATTATGTTATTATCTGAATTTTGGAGAGAACTGGATAACTGGATGGAAGGGGAAATGGCAGAGGAAGCCAAAGGAGAGGAAAATGCCGCGCTGCAAACCAGGGGAAGGGCTGGAGAGCGAACCCGTGTCAGTCATTTCCTATCCCCCTCCTATTTCTGTTTCCGTTTACTAGAGAGGATACATAGCCTTTCTCAATGACTGCCTAAATGCCAAAGCAAATCAACAGCAGCAAAAGCAAAAGAATCCAAAATGTCTTTAACCAGGAGCTAAGAGAGACCGAGGACACGCAGCAATGGTAACTACCCCTCAGCAGAGAGTACTCCTGAGGCCGGTGAGCAGGATGGGCGCCCAGGGCAGCTCCATTCTTTCCCTGATTCTGGAACTGAATAACACGTGTCTGTGCAAATCACTGAGCCCCTACTTTAAACACAGAGACAATGCCAGGACATTCACATACAGCAACCCCGGTGTTTAACGTGACGCTGCTGGGCTCTCACTAATGAAAACATTACACCAGACTGCGGTAATTCTTTCTCAAGGTCTCGTCTATATAGAACCACTCTGAAAAAGGAATCTGAATGGATGACGTTTCATAAAACCTGAGGACCTTTATTCACAGCGAAGGGCTTTGCATCATTTTATCTAAATGACAAAATGAAATACGTCTGTGCTCATTCTGAATGTCCATACAGGGGTTGCATGAAGCTTAAATAATCCATTCCAAATGTGAACTGAGATTCATTTTCCTGCTGAAAAATACAAAACTCTTTCTGTGGGCCACAGGTAATTCTTACCACCACATCCCATGACACTGGCAGCAAAATTCAAATTATGATTCTCCATCCTGCTTGCTCAGGAGACAGAACATACTAGAATGTCAGAGCTAGGGCTCCTGACTTTGTAGGGATTATTACAGCTTTGTTGCATCAATCCCTGAATAAACTGAGAAATAAAATAACCAGGAAAGGAAAGTTCTGGAGGAGGCTCTGGCCTCTGGGCTCAGCTGGAATGGCTGTAGCTGTGTAACTGGCTGCCCAGACAACTGTTCCCTGATAGACCAGTGTGTTCTATGTGAAAGTCACAGAGAGGGAATGGCAGCGTTTTACCACCAGCATTTTCCCTGCTTGATAGATGCCAGACTCCTCTCACGGGTTCTCAACAACAGGATAAGAGGTAACACTTGTAAGCTGCAGGAAGGGGAATTCAGACTAGATTTAAAACCCCCCAAAATCATGGAAAAAGTGGGTAAGTACTGGAGGAGCCCAGAGAGGCTGTGGAACATCTGTCTAGGTGACACACAGAACTCAGATGAAGCTATCTTTGAAGTTAGCTTTACCTTCAGCAAGTGACTGGACGAGATGACCTCCAGAGGTCACTTCCAGCCTGAACTCTTTCTATGCTTCTCAGCTCAGAAAAACCTTCATAGGGAACTGGAGAAGCTGCATTAAATATATCTATTTCCAAAAAAAAGTTTCTTTCAGACCAAACTTCTTGTATACAAACTCTTTTTCACCTGCCCTTCTCTTCCAGGGAAATTCCTCAGTCCTCTACTTAACTTTGGATGTGCTGGAAACGGAATGCTCTGTGTTGTCCAGAAGACACTGGGAGTCCTGTGAATACAGTGACACCTATTCCATGGCAAGTATCAGCCCCCAGGAGGGGTCACAGCTC
Organism: Arenaria interpres; assembly: GCA_013399435.1. Taxonomy (NCBI): domain Eukaryota; kingdom Metazoa; phylum Chordata; class Aves; order Charadriiformes; family Scolopacidae; genus Arenaria; species Arenaria interpres. The sequence goes on along the minus strand of VXAK01027979.1, from coordinate 154,387 downwards.
AGTAATGCATTAACGGGAGCTTCATCTGACCTGCCCAGAAATGCCTGTGCCCTGAAATCCCAAAGTGAAGATAAGGCTTTAATATGGCTCACTATAAAATAAAATCTACTGAATTCTAGAGTTGTCAGACATAAGCTAAAGGTCTGGAAAAGAGATGACTCCTCAAATAAGCACAACTTTATTTAACTGGTTGTCTCAAAGGAGCCATAGTCCCCATTCCACTGCTGGTGGCAGTACTGATGGTTTAAGAATAATTTGCTGACAACTAAAGGGCACGAGAAATCCTTTTTTCAAGCATGTTCCTAGTCTATTAGCCAGAGACACCAGTGCCATATCTTGTCAGTTTTCTGTCACAGTGTTTGTGGAATGTGAAACATTGACAGTGTCAGTACACATCTTATATGGAGTAATACTTGGCCTTTATTGTCGCAAACCAGTGACACGGTCTGGGATGGAACTACCCCTCCAAGACTTCACTTAAACAGGAGAGTGGTGACACCGCCACACAGGGCAAAGTAGGGAGGCCACAAGGAGACAAGAGAAGGCCTCTACTCTTTTTGTTAGGATGGGGGAAAGGAGTGGAAGAAAAGGTCCCTCCATGTTTCGATAAAGATTTGCATAAGCCTGTGTATCTCTGGCACCCTAACTTCCCCTGCTACTATTATCTCACTGGAACTAATTATTAGAATTTCCATTGTCTACTCAGTCATGCAAACGGAGAATTAAAATAAAGGCTCTTGTAGATGGTGATCCCATTTTATCTGAACACAAATTTTGACTGGTGGCAGATCAAACTTTCCATTAATGACCACATCTGTTATTCTTACTGTACATTAAAAGGAGGCTAATTTCTATGATCACCTGTATCCAATTAAATCCAGTGAAAATAACATCATAATCACCTATTCTTTTTCCCTCTCAGGACTATGGGCAGTGTAAGATTATCACATATACAAGGCAGCTGCTGAAGAGGCCTCAACTATATGGATTTAATTGTACATTAAGTCCAGGTAAAGTAACCCCTGCTGTAAGCGCATACATACCTCAAACCAGCCCTAGTGCCAAATTACCCGTCTGTGCACTACCCTTGTGTGGGAACCCTAACAGACTCACTCATCTGCTTGCAATTCATATTTGAGATAATTCGAGTGGAATGTTAAGAATGAGTAATAGAATTAAGGCTACCCTACTCTTCTACAGCAGCCTTTATTAATGTCAGATGATAGCTCCATTCCAGTCCACCAAAACATCATAATGAATATCAGAAAAAAAGTAAACTTGGAAAGAATGCCTGGTTGGAGTGGCAAGATTCTAAGGTGGAGCTAAAAGCTTTATAAGAATGTTCCTTTTCACAGGTTTGGGTTTTTTTCATGTTACAGGACAAACCTGTATTTGTGAGGGATAGGTATTTCACTTGCATTTCAGTTTCTCTTTATGAGTTCCCGTTAAAGGTACATCACACTCTCAGGAGCATTACTGCCCATTGCAATATTAGTAATTCTCTGTTTTCACAGTTCCTCCTGACCTATTAGACTGCAAAGACTGTCCTGAGAAAGTTGAAGTCTTAGAAGTCACCGAGCAACATAAAGATATTGCTGCAAAGGCCCTGGAGAAATTCAACAGGGAGAGCAACCACACAAACTACTTCAACGTGGACAAAGTCGAAAAGATTTTAAAGATGGTAAAGTGGCATTTTGTCCTAGAATTACTTATAAATGACAAAATTTTGTGAGCAGCTCCAAAACTATGGGACCATTGAACATTTGAACAGCACAGGTAAAGAAAGCATGAGGTATACAGGATTTTGACAATATGAAGTTTGTTTGTTTTTAAAATTCTAGGGCTTTAAGTACAGCTAGTTACCACTTCTTGTCTGACCTCTTGCATTCAGACTGCCTCCCATGAAGGTTACATTTTAGGATTCTCTATAAAAGAGACCAACTGTTCCAAACTGGCAGAAGCAGCAGATGACGTGCGGGAATGTGATTTTCTGGATGACTGGCACGCTGTAAGTAAAGTCTTACAATGAGAACTGGTACAGCGGGGGGCACCAGGAAGACCTTCCCACAATGTTTCCAAGTGTTTCTTATAAGCATGCACCCACCTCAAAATTAAAAATCCAGAATGTCCTAGTCCAGATCCTAATTTTGCAGCTGCTCCTTTCCATTGAATAAGGAGCCAGTTTGAACTCTCAAATCTAACCCAACTGGAGTGGCGGATTACAGACCCAGGGCTGAGTTACTCCGTTTGGGTCTGGCATTCATGTTCCCATTGTGACCATTCCCTAGGAAATCATTCAGGCTGTTTCATACTTTTACACAAACACGAGTCATAGATCTTGACAAAAGTGCATGTGAGCCCAGGGTTACTTTTGTTTCCCACTGCTGCAGGGGAACGGAGAGTGAAATAATTCAGGCTTGTCTGCAGATTACTGTCAGAGTACTCTCCTCACCCCACCTTCCCACTACAATAATAGTCTACATCTAGGAAACAACTAGGCAAGATCCTAATTTCAGAATAAATTATCCCCCAGAAATTGAATCGAAGGAATATAATAAATAATAATAATATAACGATATAAATAAAAATATATTAATCAAAATACATAATCAAAATAAAAGCCAGAAGTTCACTAGAATGAAGCACAAGCCAGATAGTTAGAGGTTTTGAATTCTGTTCTCAATGCTGCCTCACGGGGGGGGTGTGTAAACTGCTATTAACATTTGTAATCGCTGATCCCAACTGGCTACTAATGGCCCAAGCCCATATCAGGACAAAGCATCCCCTGGGGAGAGCACACACGGAATCTCCCCCCCAGTTCCGTGCTCCTCCACGTGAGCGACTCCCCACGCGGTGACTGGGCAGCGGGTGACAGTCACTGCAACCGGGATGCTAAGGGAAGCAACACTAAGAGATTTCAACAAGTAGGGAAGAAAGCTCTCCCCTGAGCTTTGGCTGAAACAGCACAGCTACTCAGTGTCCAATTTTGAGGACTTTGAGCAAAATTTCAGCATAGTCCAATCTGAACAGATGTTTGACAAGCAAAGACCGAAAAAAAAGGAATAGAAATCAGCGACCCCCAGGGTACTCGTTTTGCGGGCATCCGTAGCTGAGCAGTTTCTTACAGACATCAAAAGAGAAGCAAGATGAAGAGCAGTAGTCCACTGGACGCACATGGCAAAGTGGTCTTCACAGTCAAGAGCACTCAAAAATAGCCTATATTTTAGTCACTGTTAATGACTGGCAACTATCCCTGGTCAGAAAGCTCAAGATCCAATTAATTAAACATACTTAGGTATGGAAGGAAGTATCCCAACTTTTAAATGTTGAACTTTCAGGAGCTTCTATTAATTCCATCAGAAGGACCCAGACATGCATTGTTTTGTTTTTTTCTTTTCTTTTGCTTAGCACGTGGGATTCTGCAAGGCGAGAATTACCAGCGATGCGGATGGACCTGATGGAACAGATATAAGCTGTGAGATCTACCATCACCGTGTACGTACTCCCGCACTCTGTCCCTGCAGGGCACACCAGCCTCACCTACCCCAGAGTGACAGACCATTGCAGTGGGTCTTCGTGCCCCTGTATTGTCACCTGGGGGTGACACAGCAGGTCAGGACAGACTGGCTTTTGACTTGAGCTGCCCCTAATACTCCCTCCAAGGATGTCTCCTCTCTGTTCAATCATACTCCTAAGTTAAAGTGAGTAGAAACTGGTAAACTTTCAAAAGAATTTTAGAAAGCAGGAGGAGGGGAGATGATCTTTATCACATCTGGTGTTCCAGTTTGTTCGACAACAGCTACTCCAGTGTGGGTTTTAGTTTGTTTTGATTCATCACAAATTGTGCTCAGTTGGTTATATTATTTCGTTTTGTTATGGTGCAGTATTTCCAGATGATTTTCAGTAATTTGGCATTTTATCATCTACTCCTTCTCTCCTACCTTGAAAAAACCACAGGTTTCGTTTCTTACAGATCACCAGAACTGTAAACCAGAACTGCTAACTCCCACCTTCCTCTCTTTCTCACCACTTTCTTCTGTCCTATTAACATCACACTTAATATTTCCTCCCCTGGTGTTTCTATAAACAGCAACATCACTGCGGGCAAAGATGCAGACATTCAACTCTGGGACACCCCCATCCCCATCATCATTCTGGTCACAGACATCATCACGGGCATCATCACGGGCATCATCACGGGCATGGATGTCCGCCGCCTTCTCAATCCAGACCTGAAGACTCTGAGCATAACCATAGTTTCAACAAAGAACATCAAGACAGCCACGAAGGACCTGCTCCTCCTCCCCCCGATGGCGGACCACATCACCACCTTCACCTGCCACACCATTGTCCTCCACCTCCTCCTCATGGTGGACCACATCACCACCCTCCTCCTCCTTCCCATGATGATCCACATCCTCCTCCCCAAGAGGAGCACCAACATCCCCTTTCTGCTTCTCCTCCCCATGATGAACAACATAATCTTCCTCCTTCTCAAGAGAAATTACATGGTCTCCCTTCTCCTCCTCCTCCCCATGATGAACCACGCCATCCTCATCATGGACCACACTGTCCTCCTCCTCCTCCTCATGGACCACATCACCACCATCCTCCTCCTCACCACAGACGACACTGTCCTCACCCTCCTCATGGACCACACTGTCCTCCCCCTCCTCATAGACCACATCACCACCATCCTCCCCATCATGGACCACACTGTCCTCCTCCCCCTCTTCATGGACCACATCACCACCATCCTCCCCATCATGGACCACACTGTCCTCCTCCCCCTCTTCATGGACCGCATCACCGCCATCCTCCTCATCATGGACCACACTGTCCTCCTCCCCCTCTTCATGGACCACATCACCACCATCCTCCTCCTCATGATGGACCATATAACCCTCCTCCTCCAGGCCACCCTCCTCATGTCCATCGTCACTATTACAGACATCACTACAACAAGACCAGCGTCTCAGGAAAGCACTTTCCGTTCCAAATCACAGGAGCTGTCTATCGCATTCCAGTTCAAAACCAGCAGGATTCTCTCACACCTCCCACTGCAAACTTTCCTGAGCTGTCCCAAAGTGGCCCTCACTCCTCCAGCCCTGGTGAATATATTCCATTTGCTGGCTTAACTCTAAAAGAGATGCCAGAACCTCTGGGTTTTCCAGATCACCAGTCAAAGTCATGCCCCGGAAACCCCAAACTTGTTCTTCCAAAACTTTTGCCTTTATTTCCACGTACCTCCATGTCAGAAGATTCTCCTCCATGACCTCAGAAAAAGATGTTCCTGGTCTGAGAGTTGCAGGGCCAATGACAGTCATACCATGAATGAAAACAGCACACAGAGAAGGGGGAAAAGGATACAATTTCTAGGGAGGAGAAGCACTGAAAATAATGTTTAAGACCAGTATTCCTACCTGCCTCACGATCCCAGCTGTCTCAGACTCCACTGTAACTGAAAGCCTCAAAATTCAGAGTCCCTCAGATAATGTGAATGCGTATAAATCTCCCCAGCAAACAATGCTCCTTTAGTTGTAACAAAAAGGAAAATTCCATAATAGTGAAAACTAATAGTGAAAACTGCCATCTAAAATCTTTCATTTTCTCATCATCTATAATTATAATGTACTTCTCTGAGGAAATCTGACCTGGAGAAAATTTGGTCACCTTCCATAAAACATGATCCACGGCACTACATTCATGCTTTGTAAAGATTCAAAGAAAATAAAAATATGACACCTTTTGTTTTTTTTTCTTGACACAGTTGCCAAAGTTTTGTCTTTTCTGTTACTACAGCTGTTTAGCTGTGCAGTGAACATCACTGAGGCATTCCCTAGCAGAAATCAGTGTTTGGGTCACCGCTGTTATCTAGAAAAGGTCTGACAACAGTTAGTGACTCACAGTGCAACACTGCAGGGTGGCCTGCCAGGTACTCCCATTGCTACGGGCGCTGGTGGTGCCTTCAAGGACAGCCTTTCACAAATAGTTCATAACTGCTCTCAGGGCAGCAGAAAAGCAGATGCATGTAATAACTCTTTCATGTAAATGTTTTCTTCATCACTGAACCTTCCCCCTTGGAATCTGAGTTGGGAGAAGCAGTTTTCTCTTTATACTCTAGCCCCCATCAAGGTAAAGTCCATTTAGACAGACCTGGCACCCCAATGAGTAAGTTCAGAACAGTTATCTCATAAGCAAGAACATGGGATTAATCTCAAAAAATTAGTAAATTGGTCCTCAAAGTAGCTTTTTTATGGCATAAAGTAAAATACAATTCTTTTAAGTGCATTATCATGTACAAACAACCCTATTTCTGGCATCCACAAAGTCACTGAAGTCCATGTTCCTTAACCAAAACTTGCAGCAAGACACACCTGGACCACTGGAGCTGAGGCGATCCCAAGGTGTGCACAGATTCACAGCAAAGCTACTCGGTGCTCAGCACTGGAGACAAGCACCAGATGTCCCCAGCCAGCTCTAATTCCAGCTCTGCCAGAGGCAGACAACGTTACTCAATCCCCTGTTCCGGGGTGTCGCTCTCCCTCTGTAACGATCCCCAATCGCTCTGAAGGCTGAGTAACCCACGGCCCAAAGGCAGGCTCCACGTGGCAGCACAGCTGGACACTTCCAACAGGAACGCGAAGGACGAGGTTTAGCAAGCCTTACTGAAGAGTTATGTGCCGTTCAGCAATATCCATCTTTTTTCAAACACGGTCTGACCTCTCAGAACTATTGCAGTCTGAACACTAAACAGATCTATAAAATTTACAGGGTTGTTGTCCAGAACCAGAACTTCATTGCCACTGCGACCTTCTGGGGTGTTTCATTTAAGCCTCCTAAAATTCATTCTCGGCAGCAGTTTAGATGTTAAGAAAAGAAGCCAGAAAGCCACAGTCCTTCTGCTTTCTCTTTTGTTTGGGGCCGTCCTGCTCAGTCTCAGCCTGTCCCCAGCTGCAGCCATTTAGCCGTGATCTTGATGGCAGGTGGATAACCTTTGTGTCATCTTGCTGACCACACAAAGTTTATTTAGATAAACCCAGAAGTTTATTTGCAGTATAAACAGGGTATGAGCAGAACCAGCCAACCTCAACAACCTACCCTGTTTGCTCAGCTACTGCTCCTGAAAAACAGAAGTGGTGACTAAAGCCCCACCAGGCATTCCTTCTCCATTTGGGTTTTGAAGAGCCTTCTAATTCAAGAGGCCGTTTTTATCCAGTTATGAAACCTTTCATTGCAGTATTGCTCTGCTGTAGTTTTCTCTCCAGCAGGGCCAACCCTCTTCCACTTGAGTTTTTGGACTGCGATGACCCTGATGTCTTCAAGGCTGTCGACGCAGCACTGAAGAAATACAATGGGGAGAGAGCGACTGGTAATCAGTTTGCTCTGTACATGGTGATGGAAGCCAAGAGAACTGTAAGTAGACTTTGTAAAAGAAAAGAAGTTGGAATTGTTTGTGCACTCTGACTCAGATTATCTCCATCTTGTTCGTAAGAGAGGAAGCACGACAGCAAAGTGTCTTCCCAAAATGTCTTAAAACATCAAAGAAATGGCTTGCACAGGAAGATAGTTGTTACCGTGACAAGCAGGGATATGTATTATGTTCTTCTCAGGGGAACTGTGCTGGTGAATCGCTTATTAATGCGGGGACTAAAGAATAGTAAATTTCTATCTCTAATACAATTTGTTTTACTAGTCCACTCCACTTTCTCCTGTCTCTGTTTGGAATTCTACCCCTTTCCATCAGCAGGAAGGTTTTCAGACCAATGGCAAAACCATATTTACTAAAAAACCCGAATATTATCTTGACTTAGGAAGAGCTGGTACCATGCACAAGAAAGAATGACCTGATAAAATTTGGCAATACTCTGAATAAGCTGTTTGTGACTATTATTTGATTGACACTAGTCCCAAGTCACAGATCTATCTAAAAGCACTAGGTGGTATTTTAGTCAAATAGGGTGACAGCTAAAATTACAGAAGAAAAAGAATGAAACATGATTCTTTGCCTGGAGTCCTTCTGTATAGAGTTAATCTAACAAAAGAGTATTTACCTCTGAGAGGCATACAAAGATGGTATTACCATAATAATGACAAGCATTACTTTGCTTGAAAACAACATTAGCATTTTTTTTCTGCTGGATTGGATTTTCAGCTGTAAAACACAAGAAACCCAGTGTCAGAGAGAATATTTTGCACTCCAAAATCATGAGGCACTTTTACCCAGTTAGAAATTGACCTCAGAAAGGGGACATGAATTGCTAAATGCCGTACAATAAACTACCCACATCTCTTGGCTCCTACCTGCTGGTTTTCCTGGTTTCAAACTGGGGAGGTTTTAGCATGTAGTTACAAAGACTAAAATCTGGCAAACTCTTTATACAATTAATATTCAGCAAATGAATAGTCTCGCTCTCTTCACTGAACTACACGTCCTTAACAACAGCCAAGTGCAAACATCTTTATACCAGGGCTGTGCCACCATCTGCCTTAGGCTGACGTTCCCAAAGCACCGATACTAGTTTCAGTATTTTATCTTAAACAGTGTTTTATTTTTAAAAACATATATATATTGCAATTATTATTCATCTTTCCTTCTCTAGATATCCATCTTTCCTTTTCTTAAAAGATCGCATGTGGGAATCAATTATTACTTTGAATCATTGATCTGGCTATGATGTTAAGTGAAAAACAGAGGAAAGGAACCTGCAATAGAGTTCCTCATATTCGCTATTCTTTTGCTAAAAAGAGTATAGATTTTACTCATTGCTAGTCTTGCAATGTTGAATGCATTAATTAAATAGCTGGTTATTACATATTCATGTACATTCATTATTGATAAGGTAATAAAACATAAAAGCTGACTGGTGAAAGACTGAGCCTGCCGCAGTTAAAGGCACAGCTATTCATAATAATAATGAAATAAAGCAACAACAAATAACATACAGAAACAATGGCTTCTCTCACCTATTTTGTTTACTCACTGAGCTGATTTATTGCAGATTTAGAACACTGTAACAGAGAACGGGATCTGGCTCTTTTTAAGTCCACATCCCAGATAGTATGATCTGATGCAGCTCCATAAATGCCAATTTATACCTGCTGAGGATTAAGTCCATTATATTTTTAGAGACCCTTTCATCCTCTTTTACAACCTGCAACTGTTATATCAGGTACCTCGACAGCTCTTCGTAGCTGCAGCAATACACAACAGGAATTGAGAGAGCACAGAATGTAATTCTGTGTCTACACCAGCATAAATCCAGTATATTCCACCCACACCAGCTCAGCTTCACTTTCTTGGTACCACAAAGGCAAGAATTATCATTGAATTCTCCCAGCAGTACCACTCGAGGATAACCAGTGTTAAAGTACGGCAACTGCCTGGGCTTGTACTTGAAAAGGCACATTGGCAGAGCGTTTTTAGTGGCTGTAAAAGATTAGTAACTTCTGGCTTTATATCTCCTCTAAAGGATGAAACCTTGCAGTGTGTTAACATCACCTGTAGGCACGGGCTCACTCAATTTACAGCAAGGAGAAAATGCCCTCTGCTGATTTACCAACAGCAGAGATGTTTCCGCGGGCCAGGCCAAACTCTGCTTAATACCTTGTATTTCATCTGAGGGGATTCCTGAGGCTCCCCTCGTGAGCAGCTCAGCCCTTAATGCCTGTAGGAAGCTGCAGGCACAGCCCCAGGATGTCTCCAGAGCACATCCTCAGAGCCAGGGAGGCTGGAATACCCCGCTCCCATAGAGCAGGGGCAGTTGGGCACTGCCAGGCTGCCCGTGGGTCACTGCTCGTGGCTCTGGGCTACCCATGGAGCTGGCAGAAGGAAAGCAGACAGATCTGGGAGCAGGCCAAGAGTGAGAGTGGGGGAACCAGCCAGCCCAAGTGGGTAATTACACTAACTATCCAAGCCTCAACCCAAATGGCCTTATTTGCAGGACGTTTGGATAGGAGTATAAAACCTAACCCCTTCTTCCTGGTTTTAAACCCTTGGTACCGCAAGTCACAATGAAGGTAGTTGAGCATACCTTATCTATTGGATCAATATATTGCAACTGTAGGTGAGGGCTCAGTAATATAATTACAGAAGTTAATTATTGAACTACCAAGATTTGGGAGACCTTGCATGGAGACCAGCAGCTAATCTGAAACCATGCTGTAAAATATAATGTAACCAATGGGCAGTATTTACCTTTTGAAGCTCTTGTCTTTTCACTGATTTATTACTATGCAAATGATGATATGCATATTGTTTTTATCCAGGCAGGTCCTGACACAGAATTCTATGTGAAATATCGAATACAAGAAACCACTTGTGCCATCGAGGAAAACAAACTCTGGCAAGACTGTGATTACAAAGTACCTGCAGAGGCTGTAAGTATCTGTCCTCTTGACAAGTTCTCTGTACAGAAATGTCAGCGTCATAACAGGACTGCAGTCACCTGGGGAAAAATACAGCAGAGAATTTAACTATTTTAGCTCTATTGCTTTTGAGAGCTTTTAGGACTAAAGTACAGTGGAGAAATGTTTATAACTCTAAAGTTAGCCGTTATAATTGTGCGTTTAGCATTATAATCCTGAATACGTGCAGAAGAAAACATTTCAGTGCTTCAATATGAAGGTTCACAATAAATTCAACATAAGATACACATGCTGTGAGAGCGTGAGGGCTGTAAAACTTTCTATTAATTATGTCTAATGCCAACTTGCATCACCAAATTGACATCAGATCTGCACCAGCAAAAGTACCAGCACGGAAGCCAGTGTGGGAGCAGACTGACCAGGGGGTCCTAGCAGGGCCGAGCACGGGCAGCTCCTGCTGCTCGAGAGCCCCCGGGGGAGGAAAGGTCGGGCACACACAGGGTGCAGAGCACGGTGTGTCTCCAGTGCAGTCACCGTGATCTCACACAGGGCAAAGAAAGGGGTGACGGTGATAATATCAGTTGGATCAATGTGATGTGCCGTGGTCATTGCTGTATATCTAGCAGAGAGGAGATTAGGTAAATACACAATTTATACAGACTTTATTTATGAGGATGTGTTCATTTCCGCTATTCCGTCTGTAAATTCTTTAGTTAATTAATAAGCATCAGTCGCGATACAGAGCAATCTTTCCAATTATCTGCCCGGTTCACTCCCTACTCTCCTCACAATCAATAAAACCCTTCCTTTTTCTGTAACAAACCAGCAAATTAGACACAACTACAAAGGTGCACATGAGCGTGTTCCCCAAACTGAACTGGCAACTGTCAGTGTTGTTCAATAGCCAGAGGAATATGTGGCACTGGATTTTTCTTCAGCAGGTTTAAGACAAATGTTGTCCTATGTGTTTGCAGGGAACAGGAGAATGCACAGCTCAAGTCCACGTGAATAGTGCTGATAAAACAAGTAATGTTTCCCAAGATTGCAAAATTTTTCCAGGTACGTAACTGTTTGGGGCAGCATTCAACAAGTATGTTCACAAACAAGAATGGGAAAAACGCAATACTGAGATAATTTTAAAGGTAGGATTTCCTTATCACCCTATTCAGACATTTATAAATAATTTTCTATAAGCAATTACACGTTAAAGATAAACTTCCACTTCCCCGTTGCAGACACAGCGGGTCGGTCAGTGAAGCACTGGCAGTGTCTGTCTGGGGCAACGAGAACCCGCACAGGAGTGTGCCGTGAGTCTCCTCAGACACTGGAATTACACCCCGTTAAAATGAATTTGCTTAAGACCAGAAGCATATAAATAACGGAGAGACTAGATACAACTTGTCACACTTTAGTTTTCTGTCCTTACTTATTCAAGTATAAAAATATGCCAGAGATTATTAGTAAAAAACTTCCCATGACAAAACTGTACCTTAATTTTCTCCCAACTGAAAATGACTAAATCATTTCTGTTAACATCTACCCAAACAAATATTTACCCCCAACCAAAAAAAGAACAAAAGAAATTATTTAGAAAACAAAGTGATGTAATTGAGCGATGTATGTGAGAGACCGTGGTATCCTTTAGGCCTCAATAAGCAGCACTACATTTCTTGCCTACGGGACGTTCATATATGACTATTATATTCACACAGTCATTTCCTTTATTAGAAAGAGAGCACGTCATTTCAAAGCTTTGCAGCGGAGATCTCCCTGTGCCTGTGCCTAGCGCTTGTGCAACACAACAAGCAAGTTTTAAAATACCCATCTAACTGGCAGCTGGGAGCCAAGTGCATATTAACTATAGAAATAATTACCATGTTTTGGGCGATGTTTGGCATCCCGCCTTTGTTTTTTGTTCCTGGTTAGCTTGTTTAAGGCCCAGACAGCTACGTGCCCCGGCGCCGCAGGACACTCGGGTGCTGCGCTAGCGGCATTCGCGGGGCGAGGGGGACCTCTAGTGGCCGGTGTGAGGTGTGGGACTCCTGCCCACTGCCTTGGGATCCCGGCTTAGAGAGCTTAAAAATATATATATGCATAAATTAAATGAATCACGTATCCAGCATAAGAAGCTCATCTTTTGCTGCCAAGTTATAGCAACTCTGAAAAAAGAATGCACTTTGTTCGGCAGTGAGGAGAATGCTGAGCCAGCGTCGGTTCAGAAGTGGGCGCGCTGTTGTCTCCCGTCTCATTGCTCCCGGAGAACATGGTCACGTTTTTCTGTACCATCTATATATTTGTCATTACTGAGTCAAAACAAGTGATACTAGAAATAGGAAGGGCCAGACTTTGTGCAAGTACCCCCTGGAGAGCTAAGACTAACCAGTATTGCCTACACCAAATGTACCGGGGGGCAAAATGCAGCCCAAAGGATTCCAAGAGTGGAACAGCAGCCCCTGAGGGTGAGGGATTTCCCCACGCGCCACCTTGGGTACCCCCCTGTTCTGCCTTCTTGGTGGGACTGGGGGATCACGGTGACCCTGGACTGGTTTCCTGGCTGGTGCAAACTGGCATAACTCCATCAAAGCCAGTTTATGCCAGCTGAGGATCAGGCACACAGATTTTACTTCAATTCCACAGAGACCACATATTGTCCCACTTTCATTCTGAAGCTCACTGAATCATGAAATTAATTTATGTACTGAACTATAAAATTAATGTATGAAAATCCAATCCATGATTACTAGAAAGAAAAGAGAGTTAATAGGATTAGTAGTAGGAAACAGAAGTTTGAGCATCCCCGTCATGCTTGTCCAGCCCCAGCTGATGCAGCTGGGGAAGGCTGAAGGTAACCCCAAGTGGCGACTGGCAGCCAAAGGGACTGGCAGGGGGTTGACCCCCCCCAGCAGAACAGTGCAGCCACCGTCCCCGGGGAGCTCAGGGGAGCCAAGACACTCCTCCCTCAGTCCCATCCTGGACGTGGGGAGGACAGCACCGGCTGCACACAGCTTTGAGAACTGTGATGAACAGGTTGCCCAGGGCCTCGTCGAGTCTCACCTTGAATATCTGCAGGGAATGGGCTTCAGCCACCTCCCTGGGCAACCTGTTCCAGTGCTCCACCACCCTCATGGTAAAGAACTTGTTCCTAATATCCAATCTAAATCTGCCCCTTCCCAGCTCAAAGCCATTAAGTAGCCTCCACTGGCTCTTCCCTGGAGGGATGACCCTTCCCCAGTGACGGCAAAACCACAGCCAAGGTTTTTTGGAGATGCCATGACTCCCGAACTCACCCCTCCGGGTGAAGTTTGCTGCTGAAACCGTGCCTGGACCCAAACGACATGGATGGCCCCTACCACCATAAACAAAGCATCTTTCTAAACACAATGAATGTCTTTGCAGGTCCTGAAACTGAAATGTTGCTGAGCACTCCAATTAAAAGCAGGAAAGGTTTTTGCTCATTGAACCTTTTCTCTCAGTCCCAGGTAGGAGCGACTAGAACCTGAGGCTGTTTTACACAAAGGCTTATATTTTTTGGTTTTTCTCTTTTCCAGCTACGCCAAAGATAACAGTGACTGAGGCCACCTGTACCGGATGCTTCCATCCCATATCGAGTGACAGTTTGAAAGTGTCAGACATCCTGAAACAAACCATCCAGAAGTTTAACAAGCACAGCGCTGAGACCGCCCTTTTTAAGCTTGTGGAAATAAAAGAAGCCAAAATACAGGTTTGTGTATGATTTTTTCTGAATTTTATCAAAAAACCCCCTCAGACTAGGTACCTTGGTTGTTTATTGTACCCATTTCTGATTTTAAGGTGGCCTATATTTCATCGTAAAGGCCTATGAAATGCATATAGAGTGTAGAACCTGTAAATAATTCTCTTCATTTACAAGGACTCATCAGCAGTTACCTACTGGATTTTCAGAGCTGCCAACTTTACCAAGTGATAGCAAATGTATTTTTTCTTTATCTGCAGTTGCATCTAACCAGCGTTTAGCCCCAGTTTATTGGCGTTCAGTGCTGACACAGGCACAGTGTGTCACCTCCAGGGGCTCGGCTGTGCCACCGGGCTCTCCCTGGAGCTCCAGCAGAGCAGATCCCTGCCAGGCTCTGTGCCAGCCTGCCCAGGGACAGCAGGCAGCTGTGGGGCTGCAGTGCTATAGGACACGTATGGCAGCTGCTGCTGTGTGCTATAGGATGGAGAAATCCCATGAAAAATGGGTGAGAAAACCCCAAAAGCCAGCATGTCACTTGGTGAAGGATTTCCGCACACAGGATTATCTGCTTTGGGAGAAACGACTGCTCGGGTCGCAGAGATTGTGTCAGCTGCTATTCCATGCAGCAATTATTGCCCTGGGAAAGGCTCTCCTATGGACTGGTGCGATGTTGCTGGGAAGCAAAGTTTCTCCTTTGGCTGTTAACTTATACATAACCTGACACCAAACTCGGGCCCTTTTCTTTGAATGCGTATGTATTTACTCAGCCAAAAAGCCTCTTCTGCTCTCATGTCAATTGGACTCGTGATTGAATTCAGACTGTCCTCTTTATTTACTGATGGCAAGGACCCTCTCAGCTGCCAGACAAACTTACACAACACTTAAGGCACATGACAAAATGTCACAGACAGACTGCAATCCAGCGCTGGAAAGAGAGCCATCCCGACACTTCTGGCCAACACAGAAGTGGAGGTCAGAGCCCTCCACTTTAACCGAGCTGGGATGGGAAGTTCCTGCATTTGGTTCTTATTTCCCCTTTTCAATCCAACACTACCTGACCCAACACTGGCTCGGGGAGATTTCACGGGTGAGAAGCAGTAGCCACAGTGAGGAAAACTGAACTGCATCCTGGAGAGAAAACGCAAAAAAGGGTGACAGATTGGAGCAGCCAGCGGGCGGGGGAAGGTAGAGCCAGGGCAGACAGAGTTACAGGGGGATGATAAATGCCGGACAGGCAATAACAAATGATGCCAGCATCCGCAGGTACATTACTCAGAGACTGGTTTACTACGCCCCACGCTCAGGGAGACAGGACGTGCCAAGCTGCATCAGCACAGCCATCTATCTCCACCAGCTCCTGCCACGGGGAGTAACATCTAACCAATACCTGCGAGGAGAGGGCAAGAAACCAGCGTTATGGGGCTGCAGCCCTGCCAGGACACACGGGATCCGCACACAAAGGGCACTTCTAATACGCGCATGACTTAATTTACTTCTTGTATCACAAGATCTTTTTATTTGCTGTCCATAAATACTCCATGGCTCAATGACCGCAAAGTAATTTGATGGATGGGAGGCACTAGAAGAGTAGTTTTGCTTTCTTTGCTAATCACGTTTAATAGTTTAATTTCTGAGTTTGTATTGCTTTACATAATGTATCTCCTAAATATCTGTTCCAGGTGGTAGCTGGATGGAATTACATAATTAAATATGAAATTGAGGAGACTAATTGCTCCAAAGACCAATTTCAAGATTTAACTCCAGAGTGCAAACCCACTTCCAGAGGTGTAAGTAATCTTCGAAATCTGTTTATCAAGAAAATATCATATTTAAAAATAATCATTGAGATCTGACTCAAGAAAATATTTGTAGTCTTGCTTCACTTCGTGAATGAAGTTTAAATCTAGGCTTATAGAAGACTGTCTATTCATGCAATTGGAACATCCTCGTCCTCTCCTGATCAGTGACTAAGCCGGTCACTGAAATGTTTACAGATTATTCTACAGAATCTAAACAGTTCCACCCAGATAATAAATCCCTTGAGAAGTTCCTATCCAGATATTCAGGGAGTTACTCAGATACAACCCAAAAAGTGGTAAGTAAAATTAGCACCATTTTTACTTAAGCTTAAAGACATATTTTGGAAGAAAAGTAGCTGAATTAGGACTTAACCTCTCCCATGGGAGTGGTTTCATACTTTTATTCAGCACTGCACTATTCATTTTGAAATGGTAAGACCAGAATTGCGCCCTGGAAAGAAGGAAGGAAGCAAGCAAGCAATTATTAGTAGTATGCTTGACTTATTCTGCTAGCAGGAAGGTATTTAGGATGTGAGCTTGTTCATTATTTCTAAATAATACGGAGCTGTTTTGCATTTTTTACTCCAGCGTGTAGGTAAATGTGAGGCCAAAGCGTATGAAAATCCTCTCGGGCAGATTGTAGATACTGTACACCAGTGCAAGCTCCCAGGTATGTCACAGGCACTAAAAAAAGGTGCTGCAATTTTCAATGTTTTTTTACAATTGTAAAAAAAGACAAAATAAAAATGCAAGAGATGAAAACAGATAATAACAAGAGAATATAATTCTTCTGAGACCAAAAAAGCACTGCCCCATAATGAAATATTGCCACAGATTTGATCACTTCCTATGAGTATTTCATATGCAGCTGGAAGTTCCATGTTATCATTTGTATCCTGTTTCTATGACATAGAGCTGGTACCGACTCTCATTTGGAGAGTAACACATACAAACTCAAGGAGTATAACAAAAATTTGTATCTTTTCCACCACAATGACAAGTGAGTTTATATCCCATTGTTTAAGTAAGTAACTTCTAAGTTTCCAAAGAGCTCCAGTGTATTCTTTTCAAGGGCAAAGGAACTGAGGACTTCAAGCTCTTGTCCAAAATTGGCAATTCACCTATTGACGTTCTCATTGTTTAGTTCATATTGCATGGCTATTGCTATTTGCTGTGCTAGAGGATGGGGTTTGTTCCCTAGTAAATAAATTACTTGGAATTTATTAGTTCATTACAGTCAAACTCCCAAATCATTATCTTGCTGTTACGTTTTCCTCCAGCCATCTATTTGGACACAGATTATCCCAGTTCCAGGGCAGGGAGTACAGCACTACTCCACGTAGGAAGTGCCACATTCTCACCCACTCAGGCTCGGTTTTTCTTCAAGAAATGATAATGATATTCTTCACCACCCTCATTCATTGCCAATAACACGCACCTCTGGTTTCGTCTGATTCAGGTCCTTCCATCTGTGCAGGCGTTCCCTCTCTTTATTTGCCAGTACCCGCAATCGGTAGGCACAGTTCTCGTTTCTGGGAGAAAACTGTGGTGAAGGCTCCAATGCGACACTAGGTGCGATGGAGGGCTCTTTCACACAACCAAGATATCATAACACTGATCGTACCAAACTCAAAGCGTTCCAGAAGGCAGGGCTTTATAACTGACTGTTTTCCCCAGTCTTTATCTACATTGAATCTTTTGCTCCTTAGATCTGAAATCTGTTGGTTTCTTCCAGTTGAAGAGACAATAATTTCTCCCACTCGCACTGGTTGTCCAAAGAGCATCCCAAAAGACAGTCCAGAACTGAAGGACCTGCTGAAGGCTTCTATGGAGAAGTATAATTTGGAGAGCAACGATGATTTCTACTATAAAGGTGGAGAAATAAAAGCAGCGACAGTTCAGGTTGGGCTACACCACAGAGAGGAGGCAGCGTTACTGCTCTAAGTTGAACATTAGCTAAAGTTTGCATTTAGAGTTGAAATAATGTTTTTTTCTAAGTGCTGATAGATGTGGTAACTGAAATATCCAGGCAATTTTTCTTGCAAAATGTTACCCATCTTGGCTTGCATTCAGAAGTGATTTAAAAATCTCCCATCTCTTGATCTTTTTAGTTTTCTTAAAACAACAGCTTACGTTATCTTACCGATAATATCTGTGCTTTCTCTTCCTTTAAACCTTTTTTCCTCTTTCAAACTTTTTTCTTCTTTCTCCATTTTCATATTATGATTGATATTAGCATACATACATTTTTAAAATAGACAGAATTTCATGTTTTGCCTGCTGTCTCTGAAGCAAGATATATTATCTCGGGCTCTGTAAAAAATACTAAGAGAACTCGTACCAGGCACATTCTTGAACCCAGGCAGTTTCTCCCCTTAATGCATTTGGCAAATATGTTCGTTTTCAACTGAGCCGGTTCATTACACACTTCATTTTACTCACATTCCTTTTTTCTTACATCATATTTGGCTCTCTGCAGCAGTGTCTCTAATGATTTCATTTGTTATTAATGAAATTACTACAAATATCCAATAAGACAAAGCCAAAACTGTGGGCCTGATATTATTCTGACCTCTTTCCTTCAGTTCCAATGCTGGAATTTTTAAGAATGAAGTAAATAAGATGATTAGAAGCAGACAGGTTTGCTGCCAAGTATTTTAATATTGTTCTTAACATACGTTGTCCCGGTGGGTAAGACTTGTAGCACATAAGTAGTCTAAGCTTATAGAAAGCCATCTTTCCTGTGAACTCTTTTCAATAAAATGCCTTTACCACAGAAAACCTTCTTGCTGACTTTTCAGGTGGTTGCAGGACAAAACTACCATTTAACATTCACAGTCCAAAAGACAAACTGCTCAAAGAAAGAGTTTGAAAAATTTACTGAAGACTGTGAAGCCACATCAGACAGTGTAAGTAACAGTGATGTTGCCAACTGGAATGTTCCTAATGGACAAGTTCATTTGCTCCCAAAATTGTAAGCATTTCAGTAAAATCACGTCCTGAGTTCTGTTACCTCTGCAGCAGGCACTGAATAGGAAAAAAAAGTCTCTTTCTCTCTATCTCAGTTTCCCAAGTTTTAGTAGGAGAAACATCATCAACAAACAATATTTGTTAGGAATATCACGAAGATTAAATAGTTTGTGCTCCAAAAGTGATGGAGATGAAAAATCCAAAGTTTCAGGATCCAATCTCCAATCCAAAGTCGAATTAGAGTGTTCACATGGCACTCTATAACCTCAAACACATAAGGAGTGATGTGTCCCAATACAGAAGCCTTTATTTCTAAGACGGATCTCACAGAATCACAGAATAGTTGGAGTTGGAAGGGACCTCAGAGATCATCCAGTTCCCACTCCCCTGCCCTGGGCAGGGACACGTCCCACCAGACCAGGTTGCTCAAAGCCCCATCCAGCCTGGCCTTAAACACCTCCAGGGATGGGGCAGCCACAACTTCCCTGGGCAACCTGTTCCAGTGTCTCACCACCCTCACAGCAAAGAATTTCTTCCTAATATCTAATCTAAATCTCCCCTCTTTCAATTTAAAACCATTACCCCTTGTCCTGTCACTGCACTTCCTGACAGAGTCCCTCCCCAGCTCTCCTGTAGCTCCCTTCAGACATTGAAAGGCCGCTACAAGGTCTCCCCGGAGCCTTCTCTTCTCCAGGCTGAACAACCCCAGCTCTATCAGCCTGTCCTCACAGGAGAGGTGCTCCATCCCTCTGAGCATCTTCGTGGCCCTCTGCTGGACCCGTTCCAACAGGTCCATGTCCTTCCTGTGTTGAGGACAAGTATATTTGTATTTCAGAGTATTATTAAATAAATAATAATTTTTTTCACGTACAACACTCCTCTTTTGTGTCTGATATTCTGTTGCCTTAATGTGTTGATTTTTGTTTTGTCAACAGGTACCACTGCCCTGTGAAGCACAAATTCACGTGATCCCCTGGGACAATAAAATCCTTCCGCAGGTGAACTGCTCTAAAGGACGGTCAATGGTATGATTCCTCTTCATTACCCAGCTTCACAAGTAGAGCATGGAACCCAGGCAGTCATAAAATTCTTTATCTATTCCAAATTATCCCATATTTTGTACCAGAACTGAAGAAGCACACGTATTTTAACAACCTCAGCAATGTCACACTCCTCCCTCTCACCTCAGCGACCTTGTGCCACGAGGTGAGCCAGTGGACAGCAGGGATTACAGAAGTACGAAGGCAACAGTCCTGCCTGTTGCCTACTCCACTGTATTATCAGTTGAGCTCTCAAGTATCAACCCACATCATCTTATTTGAAGTATTATTACTACTAGGTTTAAAAATTGAGACAAAAAAATGTATTTGGCAATACAATAATTATACCCCACAGCATTCAAAAGCATCTGCGAATGTTTTCACGTTTAGCAGAGCAGCAGATCTCCTGCCACGAGCTGTCAATCTCTGCAGGAAGATCTTTCTGTTTCCCTCCTGCCCAGCTCCACTATTAACTAGCCCTGAACATGGGCAAGCCTGAACATTTCAGAATGCAATATAAAACTTGTTTATCATCAGTATTCTCTTAGTTCTGATAATTTCAGGTATTTTAATAAGTGCAGGGACTCCCAAGCTCCCCAATGAAGAAGAGAAGATACACTGAATAAAGTGAGATTGATTAACCTGCATTCATAGTGCATAACTTCACTGGGCTCAGTACCTTCATAGCTATCTATTCATTCATTATGTATCAACTAATACATGTCTCTCCTCTTTGTTTTCACTAAAATATTGTATTCACATCAACTCTCAAAGTTAGCCGCATCCCAAACAACCCTGATTTCCAGGGAGACAGTGATCAGACACTTTGCAATGAAACCCAGGTTGGAGAGTGGCTGTACCCCAGGCATTCAGCCTTTGTCCTCCAGCTGAACGGGGATGGGGATCGGAGATTACTCAATAATAATGGAATGTTTTCTATTATCAGCTTGCACCTATATGTGTTATTTCTAGGCAGTCTTATGAAATGCTATGTCAAATCTAGAAACAAAAAACGGAATAATTACATTTCATATAACAAAATGATGCAGATCTTTCGTATATTCTGGTATTGAGACTAATGAGACTACCCAGAGATGTGTTAGCCTTTAGCATAAAGGGTTTTATACATCAGATGTTACACTCTAACAAGTGCAGGGACGTTTAGTCAACTATATTATTGATAAATTAAAAGCAGTACACAATTTCATTCCCATGTTAAACTGGGAGAATTTCAGTGATATATAAATTTTTCCTTTAACATATAACTATATTATTTGGGAGGATGTTTATGTTTCCGTTCTTTTCACAGATAGAAAAAACTATTTAGTTTACTTCAAAAATCTGATAATATTTTTGCTAAATGACTCATGTACTGCCATAAGCCAACTTCTGAATTTCCCAAACCTAAAGCTATTGTTCTCATTCATGTAACACGTATTATTATTATTGCAATGTTTTTTAGGAACTACTTATGAGAAGGCCTCCTGGATTCACACCTTTCCGAAGCGCTGCTCCGCTGGATCAGCCAACTGGAATTTCATGCTCTGATAAAAATGAAGAAGAAAAGGAAAGACCTGGTGAAGAAACGAGAAAAGATGGTGGACAGGAACCAGAAGGTGAAGGTGAACCCGAGCATAAAGACAGGCATAAACACGGGCATAAACACAGGCATGGAAATAAAAAGGATCACAAGTCTGACAAAAGGCATAGGCATCAAATTCATTGTGGGCACAGAAAGGGCCATAGGTGTGGGCATCAAAAACACAGTAGGAATGGTAAACACAAACATCCAGACCTCAAATCTTCTGAGGAGTCCGATGAAAAGGGTTTTAACCAAAACAAAACCTTCCCATCGTCCAGTGCTGAAACAGCATCAGAGCTAGTTAATCCAGGGGTTGTGAGAGAGGAAACCAGTTCCTCTGCAGAACCACTAATTCCTCCTGATACTTCTTTATTTAATGGGTTGCCAGATCGCGCAGGATCCCCTCTCCCAAGATGTCCTGGAAAACCATGGAAACAGATTATGGACCTTCCAGCTTCTTCTAATTTTCCCAGAGAATTCACAAATGAGGATCTCTTGCCTTCTGCAGTAGAAAACACCGATCCAGCAACAGATAACTCAACACCTCCTCAAAGCGAAGAGAAAGACCTTGATCTCTCAGATGCTTTACCATAACTCAAACGTTGCAGCATCCTTTTCAGAAATTATACATAGAAAAATAAGAAAAATACTGCCTTTTGAAATGTATAAAATATGAGGAGGAAAAGGCTCCTATTCTGTTACTAAGATACTCAAGCAGGTCAGCAGCACTTCTGCAGACCTAAGACCAAACGACAATACTCTGTATTTGCATATATTTGCAAAGATGTAAATCAGGCAACGGCACCAGGGATTCAGAACCAGTCTAGTAAAGGGACCAGGCAAGTCAATAGCCTTCTGCTGCAGAAGTTAAAGTTCTATCTCATCTGCCTCAAGTTGCTATAAGCACAAAGTGAATCCCTGCATCAAATCCCACTGTTTAGAACAATGGCACAAAGAATTTCACAGATCACATGAAGAATCTCAACCAAATATGGGCAAGAAAAAAGCAAGCCAATATAGAACAAGGGTACCTTTCTTAGATATCTGAAATAGTATTTCTCTAATTTACTGGAGTGAATCTTTTAAGCAACAAAATAAAGGAACCTGTTTTACCTGACAATTTCTTTAAATAAATTAATATTACTAGCAGGCTGTTCTGTTGAATGAGATAACAGGGACGGTGGAGAGAATCCTAAATAAAGCAGCTTTATTATTCCCTATGCACATTATGTTAACTACACAGTACAGGCGTTACGATTGACAGATTTCCATGTGGCAGAGGTGCACAAATATTAACAGATCGGATGACAAAATTGCAAACGCTTGGGTTACATAAAATTTGTCTGCCTTCTTCCATTATTAGGTTGTGTGTAATTTAGAGACTGGACCAAATTTTCTATTCTGGATATTTACCAAAGGTTGAGTTTTTGGTGGGGTACATTAGCTAAAAATTTAATACTTCTGGTAAATTAAAATATGTTTTCCCTCAGTATGGATCCAATCACTCATTCAGCTGAAAAAACACCCAGCAATAAATAAATACTTTCATGCCAGATGAGTTCACCAGTTTGAACCACCACTTGGTCCTGTAAAAAGTTATTGGAAGGCGCTACAAATAGTAACACTTCACCAATTTTGTTGTAAAAGACCACATTGTTTGAAACACCAGCATAAGTCTCCCCCAACACAGCTCCAGAGACAGAAAGGGTATTCTCTGGAATTGTTCATCCCAGCTGCTGGGGCTGCTGCGGCACCAAGACTATATACTCAGCAGCTGGGATGAGTCCTTCTACTGCCATCACCCCACCATCGCGTGAGGAAGAAGTAGAGAGCTGAAGGCTAAGTAGAGAATGCGCAACAGAGGGATCCACAGGATCAAGAGGTCTTGGCATGAAAGGTCCAGGAGGATCTTGAAAGAGAAGATAGCTAAGAGGAAAGGTCAGAAGACACGGAAGTGGAAAGGACAGAAGCAGGGTGGAATGATATGGATGGGGTGAAAAGAGCAGAAGAAAACAACAATTTAGCGGCCAAAATGGAAACAGAGTGGTTGGGATGGAGAAGGGATGTGGTGGAGGTAGCACGGTCAAGGACCAAAAAGGGACAGGAACCGGAGAGCGGGGACAAGAGCAAAAACAAAAAGCAAAAGACCTGCCTGTGCAGGAGGGTCTCTGCAATCATGAGAGGCCAGTCCCCTACACATCACAGACCTGAACTTGTACCTCCTGAATGAATTCTGTGGTTCCAACCATCCCCTGCCAGCGTGGGGACACTTCCCTCTCCACCGCCTGGCTCCTACCCACGTCAGCAGCCTCCTATGTTCAGTGACTTCCTCAGCTCATGGTAGATGACCACCAAAAGAACTCAGCCCTGATGATAATAGGCATAGGATAGATAGATAGACAGACAGACAGACAGATAGATAGATAGATAATTATCTGTCATGGCTGATGATACATAATCAGAACCACTGTACTGCCTTTCTTTCTGAAAACAAAGTTACCAATCTTTAAGAAGTCATACAACTCAGCTGGAGCCCCACCTTAAGGAAAGACATAAAAATAACAACTATCGCTAATCAAATCCTGATTTTTTTTCTTTCATTCCTTTTCTTGCAGAATAAAATGCAAAGTCTCTTTTCTTTTTAGCACATGACACGCACTAAACTTACAAAGCTAGGCAAAGGGAAGCTTTGAGAGTCATCTTTAGTTGTTTGCTTTTCTTTTTTCTGAATAATTTGGCTGTAACTGGGAATTCATCGTGTATGCTGTATTATTAAAAGGATCAAAAGCTC
This sequence comes from Arenaria interpres, assembly GCA_013399435.1. Classification (NCBI taxonomy): domain Eukaryota; kingdom Metazoa; phylum Chordata; class Aves; order Charadriiformes; family Scolopacidae; genus Arenaria; species Arenaria interpres. Next base: position 130,125 of record VXAK01027979.1, on the reverse strand, counting down.
AAAGCAGTTTTTCTTTAAATTACTGTAGCAATTTAAGTAATTTGTACAAAATTACAATAGAAGCAATAAAGATGGGAAAAACAAAGTTTCTTCCTCTCTCCGATCTCCCTCATCTGAATGAAAAGCCAGTCCTACCCCAGAGCACAGGTACAGGAGCACGAGCAGTGAGTCACAGACCGAATGGTCAGAGCAGGGTAAGAAAAGACAAGGCTCCTGGATTCCTGTCTGCCTTGAATTTACCATGTACTACAGTGATGATGTGAGGTTTCATTAATGTTTAATACAAAGACAAAAATTTCAACTACTTGTTTTTATAACGTACAGGAATAATTAGTTTAAAATAATAAAAAAAACCCATTCTGGAATAAGAAAAAAAGTCTAAGAGTTCCAGTCTAAAATTTCGAAACAGAATGTTCTGATACTTTTGGAATGGAACATTTCAATTTCTCATTGAAATGTTCGTACAGAAAGTTTTAATTATAACACAACAGCACTTTCTGATGGAAAAATATGCTGTCAGAAAACTACTGACCAGGCCTGTCTCAGCCCTGCTGCTGAGGCGCTGCCGGAATCCCGCTGGGCGCTCTGCTGAGCCAGGGCTCTCCTCTTTGGCCACCAGGTGGCAGATACTTCTCCACAAGGTTTTGCTGATCTCAAAATTAGTGATTTGTGATGGAGGTTTAGTAGGCCCAACATTCGGCCCTTCTTCTGGGTTAGTAGCACTGTAGAAAAACCCCACCACATCCGTGCAATCTCTTTTAAATATTAAACTCTATCAATAGAGCATAAAGTTTGCCAGTTACTTACTATCAGCAAGATGTATAAATAATGCTCAAAGTGTAATTTCACAAACATAAAAAATAACAGCTGGTCCTGCACCAGAAAAATTGCGTTCTTATTGATACAGATAATCAGAACTAGGAGTTTGAGGCATGCAAGTATGTCTGAATTAAGCCTCTGTTCATGATACTGCTGAGATCCAGAGCCACCTGATGGCCACTCTGCAGATGTCTGGATTTAACGTGCTCTCCCTTCATCGCTCCGGGACAAAGAGTCAAAACATGTTCTAACTGACACATGAAAAATTCTTCAGCTTTACTATGGATAGCCTGTTGGACTTTTGCTGTCATTCAGAAATGACTTTTTAATCACACTCAGCAATTCCAACCACCCCCTAATGCTACGTTCACATAGTGCAACTGGCCACTGGAGAGATGTGCAGGCACCTGACAACAGGAAACGGGGAGAATCAATGATGAGCACTGGCATTTGATAAGATGTAAGAAATGGGAAAGAATTAGTGATGAACACTGGAATTTGAGAACCCTTTCCTTTTGTTGTTTTCTCAGGTCTCTCAGACAGCAAGATAATTGCTCCCAATTTAGGCATATCAGCTCTGAAAATAAAATGGGTCTAAGCAGCTACAGAATTAGAAGTGACAACACTGCTTGGCCGCTGCTGTGTAGACAGAGCTGTACCAAATCCGGTATGCCAATTCCTCTAAGGTTCTAAAACAAAAAAAAACATAAATGGGGATTGATATTTTCAGTTCTGTGACCAGCTACTCACACAACTCCCAATTCAGCTGTGTTTACAAGATTATACTAATAGAGTTCAGCTTCCAGAGTTTTAATTAAGCTGTAAGTGAAGTTTATTTGGTAAAATGTAATTAATAACACCATGTTTCTACTGCATTCTCGAAGAGGAGGAAGGCTGCTTTAGGGAGGACAGAAAGAAGGTTTTCCTAACTGAGTAAGGCATCTTGCTAGAATGAATATCAGTATTACTGCTGCTCCTGAGCTGGGTTCAACCTGCTGCTCGGTGAGAACCCAGACATAAGCCCCAAGGGAGTAACTCCTATCAGTGTGGAGTATCAGGGATTATAAGCAGGATAGCGATCCTTTTCTCTTCTGCCATAAACACTGACAGTGCTCATCTGGGAGTTGAAGATCAGGCACTAAACTATTGGTTTAACAGAGCAAACTACTTGCTGTTTCAGTTCAAAGTGAGTCACAGAGAATCAGAATTCCCTACAGAATCCAGAGTAATATACTGCCAAAGCAGTATATTAGTTTTAAAACTGAAGAGCCTGAACCCAAAATATCTTTTGTGAGAAGTTACTGTACAAATTCAGTGGATGACTCTGTCTGCCACTGGATGTACAGGAGCCCTAACGGGTCTCTTCACTCGAAAAGAAAAAATAATTGTGTGAGCAGAAAACAGGGGAGTGAAAAAACAAAACTGATTAAGGCAGGGCATGGATGAGGATGCACCTTTTATCCAGGGAGGGCAGATTTTTAACTGAAACTTACATTACTATAAAAAACTCAAACAGCTGGGGTAGACAAAAACAGAGGATTATTGATTTCAAGGGGGGAATACAATGTTCATCAAGAGAACATCGGTCAAGCGGGACCAATAGCACGCTTAAGGAAAGACTTTGACCTACGTGCCCAAAACACTACAGTTAGGTACCTTGAAAAATCCACCAGACACATGTAAAGAAATTTAAACAATAAAGGAACGTTGTTTTAATTCTTATTCTAACCTTTAAGCATGTCAGCAGAAGTTATTTCCTTGCTATTCAATCCAACAGAAAAAAGATTAATGCCATAAAACATCACAGAGAAGTAAGTCTATTATAGCTGAGTTCTCTTAATTCATGTGCCTGCTGTTCTGCTAGCTACGTATTAACTAAAAGAGTAGTAACGCTCACAAAATTAGTAAAAATCAAGGGGTATCACAGGACACACCTCAACTTCCCAGGAATCAATCAAGTACTGGCAGTATTCTATATTAAAAAAAACCCAAACATCCATTCCAGCAGGTATCTAGAATTCAGACTGGTCACGTAAGCAGTCTTGTGACTGCTAAACTAAAATCTCTTGTTTGGGCACAGAGGCCTGATTTCCCACGGTGCTGAGAAGCCTGTGCTCCCGTTAACTTTACGCAGCGTTGCAGGTACTCAGCGTTTCCAAACATCTGGCCGCAGAGCACTCAGCCAAAGCCTGTGGCGTAGGACACTGACACCACCTGGAAGAGGCTGAGATGGGCACTGAGCAGTGCGACACCTCCTTGCAAGCAGAAAAAGGAAATTACAGGCAGCATTAACCCTCAAAATAGCTGTTACATTTTGAGATATTTGGGGAATTGGTGCAGGGCCTGGCATTAACCACAGCAGCCCTAGTGACTTAGTAGCTTATTTCCTTTGCCACACTTCCGTATTCTTTTGACCACCCACCACAATACAAATCAAATAGAAGAAGAAGCAGGAAAAACAAGCATAAACTACCAGATCGCCTTGTTCTTCAGAGTTCCGTCCAAATGTATGGACAGGTCAGCAAATTTACAAACAACTCCTCTGCCTCGTTTAGCTTCAGAATAAGTTACTTTTCTACCACAAGACAACCAAGACGCCTCTGAAAGTTTGGCTAAAGTTGCTGGATTTGTTGGTGGTAGCTGACAGCTCAGCACAGCAATAGCGTTGATGGGAAGGTTCTAAAGCACCTGCGCCCCATGCACTGGCCAGAGTCCATCAGCCAAGACATTTTGGATTAGCACTACTCTACCTCTTCTCTTTTGCACTGTAAATACGTATCAGCCCCCACCACTTGGAACCAATGAACAGACAGACTAGTTGCAAACTTCTGAGAATAACCTGTCAATTCGCAACACCGTGTGCTTCTGGCTGCCTGGTTTTGTCAATGAAGAATGACCTGCAATTGATCTAAGACTGCAACACCAACCTTCCACTAAATATTTACCTAAGGCAATGAAATTTTAGTCTAGGGACCATCTATTTCTTCTTGAACAGTTACTCTGCACAGAGGTGTTTATTATGCAGAGTCATACTTGTTTGAATAATCACCTCAGACCTCTGGAAAACCCAAATTGGTTTGATCCAGAAGTCGAGTGAACTCTTTTGAATCGCAGCGCTTAATGCTCTGTGGAACAGAGTGCTAAGACAATTATCCACTCCAGCAAGATACTAACAATTGTTCAGAGCAGAAGATGACTAAACGCTCTGCTGACACAACCACTTCTATTGCCAGGGGTTGCCTCAATCATGGATCAAGGCTTGATCTTCATGTGCTTGCTCAAGGGACCCATGCAGATCTTAACAGGATGTCACCAACCACTGACTGCATTGGGGCCTCTAGGAAATAAAAAGAGTGGTTCTAAAGACTGCAGAAAAACTGCCTGCAGCTAACGAGTCTGACAGTATGAGTCAGAATCACAAAATGAGTCTGCCTAGTAAAAATACACTTTCACATCCTTATGACATACCTCTGAAATGGCAACTGATGTATTCACGATCAATATACCTCACCCAGTGCTGTTCATTCCAGGGAAATGGAAGGTATGAGCTAAGTGCTGTGATCTCAAAGAATGACAATTGCACAGTGAGAGACCATAATGCTAAAAAAAAAATCTGAATCCTTAATATACTCTTATTTATGTATGCCCCGAATTGCTGATTCCCGATCAAGCTAACAGGCTGCTATAGGAGAAATTCACTCTGACCCGATCTTCAATCAGAGTCCAGGAGAAACAGACACCGTCTGACAAATGGTGATAAGTGCAAAAGAAGAAATTGGGAGGAAGGGCTGTTCTATCCCAGCACACTCAACAATACAGCAGCCAGAGGGTTAAGCAGTATCAACACACTATTATCAGCATAGCTAAGACTGTTTTCACGGCCTAAAGGCTGTTTCGTTCTCTTCAAGGCCCCACTGTGCAAACACGGCAGTTGTGCTGGGTTCGCTGTCGTCTCTGAAAGAGCCAGAAGGAGCAGGGGAAGGACAGTAAAGACCTGCAATATAGAACACGCGAGAGAGATGCAGAAACAGCAGCAGCAGCTTTCAGACAAGTGTTTTGCAGATAATTCTGCGATGATCATGAAGTGTCTTAGTCTACAAAGATCACCCCATTAAAGAGATTCCACAGAAAGAATGTCTGATGGCAGTTCTGTAGTCTGTATTCTTGAGTATCTAATATTTATACCTTTTCACTCAAAAGACATCTACTTAGATAAAAGATGAAAGATCATTAATAAAAGGTTGATAATGGATCAATTTATCCTAATAATCTTACCACAAAAGCCATAATTTCACTTGCACTGTGGAAGGTTTTACAGCACTGCATAGCTGAATGTAACAACTGACACATTTTAATACAGACAGACAGAATTACTAAGCTCAACATTATGCTGAAGTTTTTTAGCACCTCTTTTTCTTCTTGCTTATCTACCTACTGAGTTCTTTCACAGCTGTCTTTACCCAGGGGAACAATATGAATGCCAAAGCAGTATCAAAAAGCAGCTAACTCAAAGCAGCAGTATTTTCTAAACGGTAAAGGCACTCCTCTTCTCCCTCCTTTCTTTGCAGTGTTTCCTCCCAAAAGCAGGGAGCGCGCGTGCTTGCTCATCACTCTTGCTACCCTAAACAACGGAGAGAGCTTTGTTCTTCTGCACCAGCAGTTCTGCTCAGGAACACTGAAACTGAATTTCCTTTTTTAGACAGCAAGGACGCGGACTTTCTTCCTCCTCGCCCTCCCTCTGCCTCCCCTCCCCCTGGCAGGCTGTGCTGTGCCCTCATCTTACCTCCAGCAGCAGCAGAAATCCATGCGGAGCCTCTTCCTCCTTGGCAGCTCTATGGCAACAGCAGCGCCGAGGCACCCACTCCTCTCCAGCTCTCCCTTTTCCTTCTGCAGAAAGATGCCCAGTCGGTCTGCCCAGTGGATTAGCAAAGACAATTCCGATGCGCTGCGAATTAACAAACACAATGCCAACGTGATTTCAGCAAAAAACCTGCTCCCAGGAGTGCAAAGTTGTGTAATATACTGCAAAGTTATCTTTATGATACTTATCTATCTTGGCCAGAAATGTGGAAAAAAAACCCCTTCTGAGCTTAAGAAACACAAAATATCACATCCAAATGAAGTCCTGAAACTCTAAGTGTCTTGTCATTGTTTGACTGCGTCTGTATTTGTTATTAATACATAAATGAAACCAGCAGTTTGTTTGTTAAATTCCCGCTGAAATAAAAGGGATAACAGCATACAAGATTTTGCAGTCTTACAGCCTATATAGCCTTTTATACCGAACCTATAGTCTATTATACCTAAAAGTGTATATCAGAATATATTTAGAAATGGCAACGCAAGCTTTAGAGCAAGCAAAGCAAAAATACCAGTAACTGTGTGGTCACTGAATACTATAGTATCAGCCTGCTTGGAAATAAAGATTTTCCTGACTTCGCTACTTTTAAAATAGTCAACAGCATGAGCTACAAATAAATGTTGAATATGATAGCAAATAAACAACTCCTTAAGACTCAGAAACGATTTTTACCAGAAGCTCTTAAAGGAAAATACCTAGCACAAGACAATACTATTTTGAATACAGGCACATATATTTTCTTAATTTATTTACTGCAAAAAAAGTACCAGTAAATTATAATCTAATCACTCTCAATAGAGGCATGCAAGAAACAAATCAATATATTTTCATAATTCAGCGTGATATCTTGTTTCTGTCTCCTGCTGTGCAAAGAACAAGGGTTTCTGGCCAGTGCCAGTAGCTGTGCCATGAGGTGGTATGAAGTGCATGCCCTGGGTGAGCACAAGCAATGCCACAGCCACTCCTGGCTAAATAACCGAGTCACCTGCATCCCCTCTGTGCTCCCGTCAGTGGATGTCCATGCCTGTGTCAGTGGATCCCAGGAAAACACAGGCAGCTGTTCCTGGGTGCAGCTTGAGAGGAAAGGAATGAATTCCCTATTATCCTGCATCTTAGATGGTCATTTTTGTCTCATCTGGCAGTATTCAATTAGCACAAAAAATAATATATACCAGCATTCTGGGATGGGTTAAAGCACAAATGATTGGGACTAAGGACTGGCCTACAGAGCCTTCACAACACTAAAAAAAAAGCCCCCTCAAACAACAGAGCAGAACAGTCACCAGAGTTTCTGAGCAGCCCCCCGGCAGCTCCAGCTTCATGAGTGCTTATTTCAGAGCCCAGCAGACAATCCCAAGCATCTGCAATACTGTTAAAGAGAAAACCCTTGTGAAATTTACATTTTTCATCCAAAAAATCTCAGAAGGATTAACAAAACAAACAAACAAGTTACAATGTTTATCCTGATTGATTTGTTAAGCTTTTCCCCAGGTAGAACCTCAGCTTCCCACCCAGAAGGGACTGCTCTGTAGGCTGAACCATCGCACACAGAGCAATCATTCCCAGCCAGAAACCATTTGCAATCTAAGAGATCCCTCAAAGGCAGGAGATTATAATTCTATTTTACAGGCAGGTGAACCAAGGACGCAAAACTGAAACTACTCATCTATAACTTCATATTAAGTCAGTATCAGTGACAGGAACATAACTCAGGGAATCTGAGCTACAGTTACCTGCAGAAATTAATAGACTCAACTTTCTTACAAGAAGTAAAGCTCAGTAGAAAGCTTTCAGTTTGCAGAAATTCAGATTTACCTTGAGGCAATACTTCTGACTACATAGCTCATCTTATTAACGACAAAGTATTTATCCTCATTGTTAACATTTACTTGTAGTAACAAGCTCTATAAACTGCAAAATACTGTTTTGGAGGTTGAAATGCTCTGCTAGAGAAGGAGGAAGAGACTCCAGTTCGTACACAAGGCTGGATATGGACAGAAAAAGCTTCTGCTAAAGAACAATGAACCAATTTCTATGACATTCTTGCTGTTTAGGGATGTACAAGTTTTAAAGATGCTGACAATAAAGGCCTGTAAGACACTCGTACCAAAGCTTGCTCTGATGCCTAAAAGTGCCATTGAGAAGGGGAAGGACAGAGTCATATGACTCGGTCTCATCAGTCAGGACACAGGGCATCTGTCAAGGTTAGCATATCCACAACATACATACACAGAAATCATGATTTCTTTACTACGAGCTCTGGTCCTGTGAATATACCCCTGCAAAATCACAGGACTGCTTGGCCTATCTGGTGTTTCCATCTTGGCCTGGTTCCCATGCATTACTTTCCATGCATTTTTCCTCCTACTAAGAACCTAACGCTCACCTTTTTTTATCAATGAGGAAAGGTATTCAAAATAAAATACGTAGTATAGGTCTGCCTGCAGTGGCTGTGCCAAAAATTAAACAACTGAAATCAGCTCAGCAATTAAAAACCTCAAGCATTGTCAGCGGATTCCAAGTTGAATAACCATGAGAGTCAATAACTCCCATAGATGGTTTAGCAATATCAGAAGGAAAAATGTTTTCTTCAAAAGAATGCATAGGCTCATACTCGCCTTTCCCTCAGAATTGGAAAAACTGTTATCTGCAGAGCGTCTCACAGAAATAAGTGACATGCAGTATTCCATGGTAGTGCAGAAGTCTTCCAACTGACTTAAGAGATGAACCCCAGCACTCTGTCACGGTGTTATCAGCGGCTGCCGCCCGCTCAGTCCCTCTGCCTTTCTTTACTTGTGTCACAGGAAGAACAAGCTCTACCCTGGACATCTGAGTGTACCTTCTGCCAGAGATTTCTCAGCCTCCTACCAATACTGAGCTCCACAGCCTTCAAACATTTGACCTCTGAGGCAAACACCGTCACCCGCAGTGCACAGAGGAGAGATCTGAAGTGCGAGAAAGCTCCCATTCCAATAAAAGTCAACGACAAGTCTCTAGTAAATAGCACCTGCTCAACTTTAGGGCTAAAATTGCATGACTGTGGTCACGTTGGGAGTCTCCAACACAAGAGAGAAGAGAGCTAAGATGACTCCATGTCCTGGGCCCAACTACAAGCCCTAAAAGCTGCAAGAAAGAACCTAATTGCTCAACCAAGGAAAGCATTCAAGAGCTATAACCATGCCTATCGAGTTTTATAGCACGCAGAGGACTGAATGGCTAAGAAAATCACAGAAACAAAAGTGTATTTCTGTTTCAAGAATTTGGGTTGGGATTTTATTGTGCCAACATTCTTCTTATTACCAGAATAGTTACTAAAATCACAAGACCACCATAAGTGATCCCATATGATAGTTTTCTTACTTTATACTCATTTAAAGAATTAACAATAATTTACATACTTCTTCTAAAATGAAAATTTTCTAAAATTAAGACGAGTATTTTATCAGAAGCCCAATGTAACGCTAACTGAAGGAAATGGGAACCTTTTCATGAGTTCAAAGGCCACTGGATGAAACTACGTGTATCTATTATAAAAATAAGAAGTATGTAACTTCCCTTAGTTTTTTTGATTTTTAGCCCTCTGAGACGGGGCTGAGAATCCCAGGTTCCTCCGAGGCCCCAGAACATTTCTGCCACTTCCTTCCAGCAACAGGTTACAAGAACTTTCCCACTGCATAAAAGAGAAACCATCTTTCTTAAAAAATTAATAGAGAAGTTCATTATTGCAGAATAAGAAATACGTAACAGATAACTTCAGACCTCTGAAGACACTAAGGTCACTACAAGTCTGAATTTAAGCTCCAAACTTAAACAGGAAATGAATTAATGGATGAGTAACCGGAAATACGGAATTCACACCAATTTGCCCTTTCTTTAAAAAACAAGTGAACTAGTCTTAAGCAGTTTAACAAATGAATATCATCAAGGAGAAAAAAAAAACACAAAAACAGTCTTACTGGGAATAAGAGAACTTTGGCTAAAAACCAAAACTACTTAAAGTGAAGCAGGAGCACACCTTGGAGACCCGCAGCCGAAGGGATGGGGGAGACAAGCCCCGAGCACCAGGCCCAGGTTTCAGGCAGGTGAGACCTTGCCACCCCACAGCCCCTGTGCAGGGCTCAGTATCTCCAACAGCCTGAGCATGTGGGACAATGCCATTAACTAAAGCAGCTTAAAGCCCACTGCTTTCCATATTGGCTGGCTCCTACATCGTGAAAGCGTTTTGGGAACCGTTCCCTGCTGTCCTAGCACACAACTACCCACTGGGACAAAACTTCGACTGGGAGAGAAATTCGTGTCTGGATGTACTTTCCATTCACTCAACGAGGACATGACTGAGATTTCGCAACACAAGATTGATTACAGTTACAAAGAGTAGAAATATCTGTCAAAGCATAACAAATTTATAAAATAACTTTAAAAAAGGATGACAAAGCGAGCCTAGCAGCTTAATGTACTAAAGTCATCATAATGTGGATTTCAAATTGCACTGAGATACTAAAGAATATACAACAGTATTTTTCAGAGCATTAAAACCATTGCATCTTACAAATTCTTTTTATGCAGTTTGTTTAGATTAAAATTGCAGTGGAATGATTGAAGAAAGCGCAAGTTAGAAATAAATAAACCCCGTGACTGCATTTAAATAACAAGCATGGGACTCCTGGAATTTGGACTTTCCCTCTCCCCTGGAGATATTCCAGAACCTCTCCTATCCCCTCCTACAGCCAAGGAAGCATGCTTTTGTTTAGGCAGGATCCTCTGGGAACGATGAACTGGAAAACATTACTTCTTGCTCACAACACCCTCACAAATCATCTTGATCCTTAACATGACCTGCTACGAATAACCTCTGTCTGTGTACGATGACTCTCTTTGCCCTGCCAGTTTGGCAATCAAACAATACACTGTACGTACTCCGGCAGCAGACTTGCAAAAACGCAGGAGAGGGACTGGGGACCTTCCAGGATTCCTGTGCAGTACGTGACAGTTTCATCACAAAATCAAATCACGGTATGAGATTTCTAAAAGGAGATTTCTGCAATTTCCTAATGCAAACTGTGACATCGCCTCTGCCAGAACATTGATGAGCAGGGACTGCTCAACCAGAGCTGGGTTTCAGGAGGTGTCAGCTCCTACTGCTTTCTTTAGATACATCATTCTTTACTTCAATCTGCATGAATAATGACTGGAAAGCCAGCTGCCAAACCAGCTAGTCCATCTGTTAGCCCCTGGTAATAAATGTGTAATTATGTTCACTCTCTCTAAAGAGCTCATGATTCACCAGGATTGCCTTTTGGGGTGACATCTACTGAAGTATATAGGGTGCACATAGAAACGTGGCCCTGGATCCTATCTTTAGCAGCACAGACATATTATTCAGTATCTTTTGGTATCTCTTCTGCCTCATGATGACATGAACCCGGCCCTTGAGGAGTAAGTTTTCAGTGGAGACTGCTCTGGAAAGCTTAGGAACATTTCAGGTTGGGGGCTATAACAAATCCCAGTGTCGATCAAAGATTTTGTCAGTAACAAAATCTGACCTTTCGATACTTCTCACTATGATGCTTCGTGTCCAGAACACAAATAATCCCAGGCAGAGCACAGCTACCACCAGTCTAAAAATACACAAACCAGAGAGGAGGTCACACATGAAATGGCCGTTTGCCCGGCTATAACCACACTCCTCGCACGCTGTTTGGGGCACAGGGGGCTAACCAGTACAACATGTCCACAGTTTTTCCTCTAGTGCAGGTAGGGTCACAGCTAGGGTGACAATCCTGCATCTCTGCTATCTTGTTTCACAAAAAAGAGAGGTCTGATTCAGTGTTTCCAACCCTTTGCTCATCCAAAGTTAATGAAACAAAATTTCTTTCCTCTTTTCATTTGGTGAAACACCTCAGTGACTTTCACTGGGGGAAACGCTGGATTCCTTTCCTCATATCCCTCCATCTGGAACATCCACACGAATTTCTTTAACGTGGGAACTGATGATTTGTTTCTTAAAATGTAATTTCATAGTTCCAGCCTACAACATTTAAGGCAAATGCTGAGCATCTGACGAGAAGCCACCTGACTGGGGGCTATCTGATTTTATAGCTGTGGATTAAAATACCGATGAACTAGAGCAAATAACACGGCCAACTAATCAGATTTGTCAAACTCTGCCACAACCACGTGACAGGAGATACCAGCGCGCCCACAGACTTTCCTTTATATTCCAGTATCAAGTAAAGCACAGATGAACAAAATCCTCCCAGACGTGGAAGTTTCAAGCCCCTTACAAAGGCCGGTGATGGGCGAGTGACACTCTTTGGCTCCATCGCTGCCTCACGTCTGCTTAAAGAAATCTCTGCATCTGACTGAGAGGCTCCCAGGTGCCCCTTACCACAGACAGTAAACAACAGAAACCATTTAAAAAATTGCCCCTTGATCAAAGTTAATAGTCAAAAAAACATTTTCTGAGGGGTTTTTTGGGGCATTTCTTCTTTTTTTTTTTTTTTGAACAGGATGAAGTTTGGTCAAGTGCAGTGACACAAGACTCCCAGCAAGTTAGAGCCATGGGAAGTTTCTCCTATAACCATCCCCAAAGCAAGCTAGGAAAGCCTTCTTGGTTAAAAACTACTTTTGTCAAAGCCCAACTTCCAAAGTTGTTTGAATACACAGCTAATCTGAAACGACTCTAATTTCTTTACAGGAAAAGATAAACTAGATACTTGTTTCTGAGACGACAAATGTTTTTTTTTAAAAAAGACATTTAAAGTCTGTGGAAAACGGTGGCTCACCTTCCTGAAATTCCCATGCGTCAAGAAATCTTTTCTACTCAGGTTTGAAAATACAGTAAGGCCTAATTGCAATACTTTAATAAAAAGTATATACATTTTACAGCTTTCTTAATAAATGTTTAGGATCCTTAATAAAAACAAATATTCCATAGTAGTATTTCCTCCATTTAGACCCAAAGTCATTTTTAATGGGAAAAGTAACTGCGCCAGCCCCAACCTGTGCTCACGTTCTTTCTTCAGTCCATCCTGTCTCTTTTACAACCAGAGGTTCATGGATCCACGCATCAGACTACCAGCCGTTTCAAAAGGCCACCAGTTATTGTTGTGGGGCTGTCTGAATTGCGAGTACAAGAAGCATCCTCCATATTTTCTACCCAGCACGGATGGACAACACTTGAGAGCACTGGGCGGGTCGAGAGAAGAGCTGCATTTATGTAATATAGCTGGGCTGCTGCGGAGTGTTGCATTGTCTCTCTACAGATAACGTTGTCCCAGCAGATGGTACCACAGGCAGAGCTAAGGTACATCTAGTCTCTTAGAGATTCCCTTCGTGGATATTCTAGATCATTCTAGCCAATTTACAGTATTCTAGACGTTTAGTAAAGGGTTGCGTTTTTCAAGCACTGTCTCCATTTGTTCATATATAATCGCTATGGAAACAAGACTGAGAAGTGACACACATAAAGCCATTAAAGCGAGCGCAAATTATTGCTTACAATTTATATTATTTGCCTACATAAGAAATATTGATGGAGGGATTATTGTAAAACCTGAGCATTAAAATGATTGATATTTATTCTACAGTATGAAAACAACGGACCCTATTGCCGACGATTCCAGCGCATCGGTTTGCACAGTAACACTTTCCTTGCTGCTTTCCTTGGGATTGCACTAACCTTTAAATCAGCCTTGGCAGGTTTTTTTCCGCGGACACCGCTACGCTACGAGCTGCGGCGTTATCACAGCCCCGCGTTCTCCCCGGGGGCCGTCCCGCCTATTTCCTTCGGACGCTCCCCAAATCCGCCCTCGCCCCCTTTAGCAATTATATCCACCTCGAACACCCCCTGACAAATCTGCGGGCGGCCGGGCCCGGCGGGTTCCCCACGCCCGCCATCCCCGGGCTGTGCGGGCCGGGCCCGGCGGGGAGCGGAGGCCGCCCCCAGCCCCCTCAGGCGCCGCCATCTTTCCCCGGCTCTAGGGCTTTAAAAATAACCGACATGGCGGAGGAAACACAACCATGACAGAGAACGACTCTATCCGCCCCGGCTGCTGTCGCATGGCCTGCTCGGTGCTCCCCTCAGCGCGGCTGCCCCCCGCCATGCCCGGGCCGCCCTCGCCCCTTCCCGCCGCCCCTCCGCTCCCCCTCCCCTGCGCTGCAGCAGGGGCCGGGGCAGGAAACCCCGTGCACAGGAGCGGCGGGGGGGGGGGGGGCGGGGG
>VXAK01027979.1:94874-115030 GCA_013399435.1 Arenaria interpres | reverse complement strand
CCCCCCCCGCGCGTCCCTCCGTTGGTTCGCCCCGGCGGAGCGGGCCCGGGCGGAGGGCGAGACCATTTTGTCGGGGGAGGAGGGGGGAGAGAGGGCGGGGCGCGGCCCCCGGGCGCTCGCCCGGCGCCTTCCTCCGCCTGCGCGCCGGCGGCCATTTGCGCAATCCCAGGGGTGGAGCTCTCGCGAGAGCTGCGCGGGGCGGGGCGCTGGGGGGCGGAGGAGGAGAGCCGCAGCGCAGCCGGGAGGAGGCCGCTCNTGGCAGCGCCTCCGTCGGCAAAACACGGAGGCGGGTGCTGGGCTCATCCGTGCCGGGTCCCAGAGAGGGCTGTCGGCAGCCGAGGCGGCACTCGCTGCCGCCCGTTAGCGGCCACCCTGTTAACGGCTTGTTCTCTTTCCTGGCAGAGACCATGGCGGCCCGGAGGGAATGGACCCCGATGGTGTCATTGAGGTGAGCACACGGGAACGAGCTTGAGAAGTTTAAGCGCTGATGGAGACGGGTATTGGATTTTAATATTTTCTTTTCTGTTTTCTTTATTACAGAGCAATTGGAATGAGATTGTTGACAATTTTGATGATATGAATTTAAAAGAATCCCTTCTTAGGGGCATTTATGCTTATGGTTTTGAGAAGCCTTCGGCTATTCAGCAGAGAGCTATTATTCCATGCATCAAAGGTATGCACGTGATTCACTTGATATCAACATGGGGTAATTAGGAAGCTGTTGTAAGCTGTGTACGCTGTTTTATTAGTGTGCACGATACCTATTTTTAATCCTTACTGAACAAGTGATATGATGGTACACCATCTTTCGGGGCTGACCTGAAATGGAGAGAATTCTTAATACTGATCACTTCTTTCAAAGAGAATAAAATAAATCTAAAAACATGAATGACCTGTGGGAGCAGTAAATGTGTATCCTACTTTTTTTAGGGTATGATGTGATTGCTCAAGCTCAGTCAGGGACTGGCAAGACAGCCACATTTGCTATTTCCATCCTGCAGCAGTTGGAGATTGATCTCAAGGAGACCCAAGCGCTAGTATTGGCCCCTACCAGAGAACTGGCTCAACAGGTATTGATAGTGTAGTTAAAAAAGAAAAAAAAAAAAGCTGCTTGTGTGTTGCATAGTTTCAGGTTTCACAACTGTGAGACAATAAACAGGCTTCTTAAGGGGCTGTAACTGATATCCATTCAGAACCCTCCTTGTGTTGAGTCACGGGGGATATACACTGGCTTCTGTCCCACAAGTTCTCTGCTTGACCAGTTGGGCTGATACCCGGGCAGGGACACAGGAGCCAGCTGCTCTGCTGGGAACAGTTCGGAGGGAGCATCCTCAGCAGAAAAAAAAAATGAATATGAGATAAGTTACTAAAGTACAGTGTTCTGAGTGGAAACAAAACAGACTTTTGGGGAGCTATTTGAACTTGCGTGCAGTTGTGCAACGTGAAAACTGCAGTGCGCATGTGGTCACTTCGTGGTTTTTGTGTTTCTGTGATGTTCTCCTGGATGTTACTGTATGTCTGCTTCACCTTCAGGGCTTGGGGCTGTTTTACTAAGTGGGGGTGTTTAACAAAACTTACAGGGTACTTTAGGATTAATTAATATCGATCAGTAATGTGGGACCTTAAGATGAAAATGACCAGAGTAGAAAGTAGATTACGTACAACCTGCTGTCTGTTTCAGATAGAATGTGCTGAGATACCAGTGTTATAGTGAAGATTATCTGTTAAAGTAAAGGCAAACATACCAAATCAGACAGGAAAGAAATCTAAAATTAATTAAAAAAGGTAAATCAGTGGAACGGGAACCTCTGATGAGCGTTCAGCCTTTGTTCTCATCTGAAGACATGGGTGAGCTGAGACTTTGAAAGCCTGGCAGGAAGCACTGCGCTTGGGCGCTCTCCTGGGAACTTGGTGCAGGTGCTTTCTGTGCCGGCCTGAGCAGCACACGGCTCTGCAGGCTCTGCTTTTTAACAGACAAAAAACTTAAATACCCCTCTGATGTAAGCTTTCTGGTTGAACCACCTAAATAACAAGCAGTTGTTGGCAAACAGCAACTGTCTTTTCTAACTGTTAGTGCTGTGCAGTCCTCGGTTGCTGTGTTAGCTTCCAGAATCCACAGGCACCAGTGGTAATGGGGCTTTATCTTCACCAGGAACTAATACTAATGGAAGGGTTTTATTTTAGATTCAAAAGGTAATTCTGGCCCTTGGAGACTACATGGGAGCAACGTGCCACGCTTGTATTGGTGGCACAAATGTTCGCAATGAGATGCAAAAGCTTCAGGCTGAGGCTCCGCACATTGTGGTCGGGACTCCGGGGCGTGTGTTTGATATGTTAAACAGACGCTACCTTTGTAAGTACCAGTTCAATTTCGCTCTCGATAATAAATTTCCAGTGTAAATTTCATACCCAGCAATAGCTTAAGTAACGTGTGGGGAGTTGTACTGGAAAGCTCGGTCCTAAAGAGGGTGATGTCGATCAAAGTGCTTAGTGTGTTTCTGAAACTTCATGGCATACTTTTATTTTTTTTTACTAGCACCTAAATGGATCAAAATGTTTGTTCTGGATGAAGCTGATGAAATGTTGAGCCGTGGATTCAAGGATCAGATTTACGAGATCTTTCAAAAACTGAGCACAAACATCCAGGTAAAAACCTTTTCCGTGGTTCAGTTGCTGGCTGTGAGTGTAGTGGGGAGCTGCTGCGCCGCCCGAAGGGAAGCGGGCGTCCTAGGCCTGTACTGACACCAGTTACCGTGTTCCAGGTTGTGCTGCTGTCGGCTACAATGCCAATGGATGTGTTGGAAGTGACCAAAAAGTTCATGAGAGATCCCATACGGATTTTGGTGAAGAAGGAAGAACTGACTCTGGAGGGTATCAAGCAGTTCTACATCAACGTTGAGAGAGAGGTTGGTACCGGCTGCTCTGGCAGGACGGGTCCAGTTCGTGCCCTTCTTGCTCAAAGCACTGTGCTAAAATCGCAGGGACCAGGGCGGAGCTCTGGGCTCTGTGATCATGCTAGCAGAGTACATGCAGGAAGAAGAACAACCACGCACTGGATCGAACCTGACTGGGGTGGACCTCTTTCTTAATGTCCAGTGTCCTGGGTCGGAAGATCCGGTGCAACAGTCGATGCGCCAACTGCCCTTGGTGTTGCGTTCCCACGTGTCAGGGTGACAGGTGGAGCAGGCTGCCTTGCTTGGCGCTGTAGGGCTTTATTCCTTGTTTGGGATTCTCGGTGTGATGCATTCCCTCATCTCTGTTGTGTTCAGGAGTGGAAGCTGGATACTCTCTGCGATCTGTACGAGACACTGACCATTACCCAGGCTGTTATTTTCCTGAATACGAGGAGAAAAGTGGACTGGCTTACAGAGAAGATGCACGCCAGGGACTTCACAGTCTCGGCTCTGGTAAGAACTGACACTTCACGTTACTCTGAAATGCCCTGTACAACCTGAAAAACACAGGGTGAGGAGCTCCCCCGAGCGCGAAGCAGGAAAGTTATGATATAGCTGTGCGGTGCTGTATTATCGTTCCCCCTGCTTAAAGAAAACTGCTTCCTTCTATCCCTACCTGCCTCCTTCCCACGGCAGGTAGGGACGCTGGGTTTCAGACATCACTTGGGCTTCAAAGGGTCTTCCTGTCTGGAGTATCAGAAGTGTAGTAATGAGCACCTTTACCCCTGCAGCATGGTGACATGGACCAGAAGGAGCGGGATGTTATCATGAGGGAGTTCAGGTCAGGATCCAGCCGTGTCCTGATCACCACTGACTTGCTGGTGAGTCTTTGCTTGCACCAAACACGATTCTGTTCAGACCCGGCGCCAAAAGCTTCATGATTCAGTGAAGGTTCTTGTAGCCTGAACTGTTTGGAGCTTGTTGGAAGAGTAAGGACCGCGCTCCACTATGGGCTACACCCTTGTAGTCCGTCACTAACCTTGTGGTCGACAGAAGTGCAGGATAAATAATGTCACGGGAAGCCTGTGACCTGCACTAAAGACTCTCCTTGGCTTTTCAGGCTCGTGGCATCGATGTGCAGCAAGTGTCCCTGGTTATCAACTACGACCTGCCCACCAATCGTGAGAACTACATTCACAGGTCAGTGGGCTCTGTCCCCCAGCGTCCCCTCCTCTCCAGAAACAGGCACAGACCCTCGCCTGTGCCCCCCTTAGTCCCTCCCAGGAACAGGTTACACCTCCACTGGTGCAGGACATGCCCTGCTTGGGGTTTGGCTTTAAGAAACGCGCTGTTTCGCGCAGCTCTGGCTCTGAGACCAGGGAGGAGCAGAACTACGGGACAGTAAAGCAGTGGGAAAACTCGGGTGTGGCTGAGCTCTGGTCATCGCGGAGGGCTGGGGACATCACCACCGTCACACAGGCTGTGGAGGGTGGTGACAAGAGCCGGTGCTGGCAGTGTGTCTGTGCAGCAGGGATGGCTGGAGCTGCAGCTCCTGCTGGGTGAGCAGAGCAGGGGTGTAGGTGCGGGACTGGCACCTGCCTGGGCCTTGTTTGCTCTCGGTGGCTCCTCCCGCTGGGATTCTGTCCTCTGCTGTGTGTCTTCTGGTGGCAGCTGGAGCTGTGTTCCCCCGGGATTAGGTAACTGCTTCTCGTCGCTGTCCCTAAATGAAGTAAACTGTGCTTTGTTACTTGATGTAAATGAATACAGGAGTCGGTAGCAGCAGTTGGTGACACAGGATGGTGCTCAGAAGCGGCGGTGACGTAATTTAGGACGTGGATTCGTAAGCGGCACAGTTTGGGTACAGAGCCAGTCGGTATTTATATATTTCTTTTGTCATGATTATTCCCCGAGTCCTGCGAGCCGTGCTGTGTGCGGAGGTGTGCCCTGCCGGGCGCCACTGTGCCACGGGAGTGCTGAGCTTGGACGTTGCTGTTTAAAAAAACCAAAAAGCCAAAGCCCTAAGTTTTCCCACTGGGCGTGAGGCCGAGTTCAGGTTCCCA
Source organism: Arenaria interpres (assembly GCA_013399435.1). Taxonomy (NCBI): domain Eukaryota; kingdom Metazoa; phylum Chordata; class Aves; order Charadriiformes; family Scolopacidae; genus Arenaria; species Arenaria interpres. Next base: position 110,076 of record VXAK01027979.1, on the reverse strand, counting down.
AGCTGCGTGTGCTGCTCTGTGCTAGGGCCTAAGGGAGGAAGGAGGCGCAGGGCGGTGGGCAGTGCCGTGGGTGCTGGCGGGGCAGGGCAGTTGAACAAAGCTCTTCCTTTGCAGCCCAGAGCCCCTTCCGGCTGCTCCCCCGGGACGGGACGGACGCCGCCTCCGTGCAGCCGCACTAACCGCTCCTTTCTCCCGAGCCCAGGAGCCGCGCCGAGGGGCCGGTGCCGCCGCCGGTGGCCGGTCCCGGCGCGTGACGGGGTGTTCTCTCCCTGCAGGATTGGCCGGGGAGGGCGCTTCGGCAGAAAAGGCGTGGCCATCAACTTCGTGACTGAGGAGGACAAGAGGATCCTGCGAGACATTGAGACTTTCTACAATACCACAGTGGAGGAGATGCCGATGAACGTGGCGGATCTCATTTAATCCCTGGGATGAGGTGGTTGTGAATGCAGTGCTCGCTGGTGCTGAATAGGCGATTCACAACGCGCATCGTGCTTCTTTCTTTGGGGATACATTGAATCTTGTCTCAATGCTCATAACGGATCAGAAATACAGATTTTTGATAAGCGAAGCGACTTTCTGTCGTGAGCTCTCGTGGGGGAAGCCGCTGGCTTTATCCACTTTAGGGTTAGACTGTTGGGGTTGGGTGGAAAGTCATGGGGTCTGTAAATTTTTTCTTTATTAGAAATTTATTTCCTAGTTCCATAGAAGTGGTTGTATTAGATGTTCTTTATCATTTAATAATTTACTTATGGACTAAAAGATATAAGTGCTGTATAAAGTCAGCCAATTATGTTAAACTAGCCTACCTTCCTTTATTGTATGTACTTACACTTCAGATCGAATTGGAAAGGCCTTTCAAAATCTCTAAACTTTTATAAGAGCATTAAAATGCATTTTTGTTTCATATGTATTTATTCAATAAAGTATTTAATTAGTGGTAAGTGTGATCTGGACCCTGTTGCTACGCCCCAGCAAGCAAGCAATCATACTATTGTCTTAGTTAGGGTTAAACCCAGTAAAATTTGCCATATTGCACATGTCTTAATGAAGTTTGAATGTTCAATAAAATACTTCTATATTCACTTAAATTGTAAACAGTCGCTTCTTGGTCAGAGGGGGGGCTCGACCCGACCCAGCCTCAGTAGGAGCAGGGGCTTTGTGGCCAGAGCTCTCCCTGGCTTTGGCTCATTGAGCCCCATTAACTGACCAACCCTTGATTACCAAGAGCCCAGTTTATGCGCTGCTCCCCCTGGCTGTGCTAATTGCCCTGGCTGCTGGCCTGCACTGCTCTGGGGGAGGCTCGGAGCAGCTGCTGTGGCAGGAGCAGGTCCCAGGGTGCCCCCAAGGTGCTCAAGTGCCCCCAGAGCCCTGAAAAGAGCTGGACCAGCAACTGGGTGAGCGGGGAGGGGATCAGACTGGGGGGGATCTCAGCCATCTCTTGTGAAGGTGCCCTGAGCTGTCACCTCCCCTTCACCCCACACTTCCTGAGGGCTGGAGCTTGAGCGCGGCGAGTGTTGCGCTACGGTCACCAGAAAGGGACTTATTTTACATCATTGATGCTGAAAGGGAAAAATCCTTTCAGGCAATGGCATCCCGGCTGGTATTAGAAATAGTGTGACCAGCAGGAGTCGGGAGGTGACTGTCCCCCTGTACTCAGCACTGGGGAGGCCACCCCTGGAGTGTTGGGGGCAGTTTTGGGCACCTCAACCCAAGAGAGACTTGGAGGTGCCGGAGCAGGTGCAGAGGAGGCAACAGAGATCATAAAGAGAATGGAAGGAGCTGGGACTGTTTAGTTTGAGGAAGAGGAGGCTGAGGGGAGACCTCATCACTCTCTACTGGAAAGGACATTGGTGTTGGTCTCTTCTCACAGGTAATTGGGGATAGAACAAGAGGGAATGGCTTCCAGCTGCACCAGGGTGGGTTTAGGAAACAATTCTTCATGGAAAGAGTGGTCAGAGACTGGAACAGGCTGCCCAGGGAGGGGGTTGAGTCACCACCCTTGGATGTGTTTAAGAGCCGTTTAGATGTGATGTTGGGGGATATGGTGTGCGGGAGAATGTGGTAGAGTGGGGTTGATGGTTGGACTGCATGATCCCAAGGGTCTTTTCCAACCTGAGTGATTCTACAATTCGATCTCCCCCCTGGAGCCCTTGTGTTCACGCAGTGGTGGGGTCTGGGGCCAAGCTGCATTTTCAGAACACAGCAACAAGGGCTGAAAGGAACAACCCAGGCTCCTGTCTCAGGTGGTGAGGATTAATTACAGTCCCTACACACCCATTTTGGATGCATTTACCTCTCCCTGTGTACATTCCCACAAAGAACGGGGCTGCAGGAGCATCCCCGGCCCCTCAGCAGCCAGAGAGCTCTTCACCTCCCATAAACAAACTCCGCTCTTCCAGCCTGAGCTCTTCCCACTGCCCAGCAGTGCGTTTATTGCAAAAAGCCATAGGAAAGCAGACCGTCCCTGCGCGGCCCCTCACTCGTTGTGCGTCAGCTGCTGCATCACCAGGGCACAGAGACTCACCAGCTGCAGGAACTCATCGGCACCGTCAGCCAAGCACTTGTCCACTTCCTGCCAAGGGGAAAGGGGGGGTTTGAGACAGCACTCTCCTCCCCCACCCCAGAGAGCACCACCATGAAGTTGGAATGGGTCCAGAGGAGGCCTCGGAGATGCTGGGAGGGCTGGAGCCCCTCTGCTGTGAGGGGGGGCTGAGAGAGTTGAGGGGGGTTCAGCCTGGAGGCTCCGGGGAGACCTTCAGGCTCCTTCCAGTCCCTCAAGGGGCTCCAGGAGAGATGGGGAGGGACTCTGGATCAGGGAGGGGAGCCCTAGGAGGAGGGGGAAGGGTTTGACACTGAAAAAGGAGAGATTTAGGTTAGATCCGGGGAAGAACTTTCTTGTTTTGAGGGTGGTGAGAGCCTGGCCCAGGTTGCCCAGAGAAGCTGTGGCTGCCCCATGCCTGGAGGGGTTCAAGGCCAGGTTGGAGGGGGCTTGGAGCAACCTGCTCTGGTGGGAGGTGTCCCTGCCCAGGGCAGGGGGTGGCACTGGGGGGGCTTTAAGGTCCCTTCCAACCCAAACCATTCTGTGACTCCATGGTTCCAAGTTTGCCAACTGTTTGCTTAATTGGCAATGATTGGCAATGACATTCCAGCACTGAAACGCCTGGGGAAAAGTCATCTCTCCACCCCCAAGACGTGACAGCTTCTGTACAGGAGGTACAGAAACTTTCTTCTTAAAGAGAAGTTACTTAACACCCCCCCCCCCCTTTTTTTTTTTGAAGGCTTATTTCACACCCCAGAACAAAAAGCTGCATTTTGCAGCTCCCCATTTGTTTAAGTGCTGACTTAAAAACCTTGCCTTAATTTTCCCTCTACATTTATTTTAAAAACCAAACCAACCCACAAACCTCTTGCTGGAGGACCATTAGAACGGTTTAACATGGCTAACGATTCACTGAACTGGATTTCAATCCCTTCACAGGAAATTCCCCAGAGCAAAAATTTAGGTTCTACCAGGAAAACATTCAGAACTGAAAATCCAAATAAACCATTACGCCCACTCGGGAGAGGGAGCGAGTAAACAAAAACGAATGGGTGGAGATTGATGTGGGGTTTTTAACTCCAGGAGCAGACTTACCGCGAGTTTCTCGGCGATGGCAGATTTCTGCTTGTCGCTGTAATCTCCGCTCTCAACAACGGCGTCATGCAGCTGGTTGACGAGCTGAGCTACAGCGTACCCTTCGTTGATGAGGTTCTGTGTCAGGGACAGAAGGAAAAGGAAGTAATCCAGCAGCAGAAATGCTACAGGCTGGAAAACCAACCTGAAAAACTCTTGTCTGAGCTGCAGGAGTGCACTGGGATGTGTTACGGAACATCCCCGTTTCAGAGGAGGCACCAGGAGTTTGTCTGGAGCCCTGGATTCCGAAGCGAGCACCCAGGAGCAGCCATGAGAGCACAGAGCCATCCTTCTGTCCAACTATCCCTCCAGCTTCTGGCAATTTCCATCTCAGGCATTTTTTGGGCTAGAGACATTTTCAGCATTTAACAACCTCCCCTGAACCTGCCCAATCTTATTTAAAATTAGGGGAGCTTTGCATCTATAGCATCATGTGGCAGTTTCACAGCCTTCACATTGGCACTGCCACCTACTCTGATTTATTTCCTTCATCTGGCAGTTCCTGTCTCAGACACACACAGATCTGCAAGGCCAAAATGCTTCTAATAAAATAAAAACCATGGCAACTAATGATAGCTTTTTTTTTAAAAAAAAAATAATCAGTAATGCCCAGTTCCAAAAGCAGCAAATACTGAGAACAGTAGTCCAGGAAGCCACTGAGGCAGAGAGAAGTTTACGAAAACAGACCAAGAGTTGGCACAATCTTATTGTTCAGACTCAGGAGATCAGGAATTTCCCATTCTTCACAGACACCAAGAACCTCTTCTGTGTTAAAGAAACTAAACGCACCTCTGTGAGCCAGCAGCTTGTGCCTTCTCCAGCAAGATCTATTTGAAGCCACCGCAGTTTGTCAGACAAACTGACTCACTGGTGTGCTCTACGATTAACATGAATTATTTTAAAACTGAAGAGTTATTACAGCTTTATTCAGATACTTCCCATCGAACAGAGGCTTCCCGAGAGGCGCCCCCTGACCGACCCCGGTGTTCCCAGCAGCAGAGGGTTCCCGGGCCAGAGACCCAAACACCCCCGGCCGGGGCACGAAGGGGACTCTACCTTGGCCAGTGTTTCCAGTTTCTCGAATGACCCGCTCTGGCAGACAGACAGCAGCTCAGCAATTGTTTCTTTGGGGATGACCTGTAACGAGAAGTTACATTTCTGAATTTCAGCTTTGTAAACTTAAAACCGAAGCTGATGCTTTACAGTGACAGCTACAAACCGCGTATGAAGAAGGCCCCTTCAGCATTTCATCCCTCCACACACCCAACCACTCTCAAACACGGCTATAAGACAGATGAACGAAATTCTGAGTGAGAGCAAGGCTGTAATTTTCCTTCTATGTTGGTGACATTCAAACAAACACATACAGTGACAGTGAATGGTCACAGTCAGCTTCCTAAATCCCACGCCCAGTCGCTTGCTCAGGACACTGACTCGCTGGAGGACTCAGTCAGATCAGCCGGTGCTTTCTGTGCCACCCCGCACCCAGGCAAACAGCAAACTGGGCTTCTCTCCAGTTCCACACTAGGGACGTACAAAACAGCCCCGATGCAACAAGATCGGACAGTAGATCAGAGCAAACCAGTTGTCAGATGCCGTTATTCAGCTCTGAGCAGGGAAGCGCCACCCACACTCCCCCTCCCCTCACTGTCACTCCCCTCAGGTGAGCACTGGGACAGCTCGGTTTCAAAAATACCTTCTTAATCCTTTGTACTAAGGTCATTCCAGGGTCACAAGAAGTTATATACAACCAAGAACTTGAAGTCTTTATGAAGACATAAAGTTGGGTTCCTTTGGTTTAAACAAATATTATTTAATAATATTTCATGCTTCTCTCTCCTGTCATTAGTCATTTCTGCCAGGTTTCCTGGCAATTGTGAGTTCCAGGTATGTGTGAGTGAAATCCAGCTCTTCCCTACAGCTAGATAAACAAAACTCAACAAATTCACTCTGGAAATCGTTTAAAACTGTGCACTGAAAATGTGCTGAGTAGCCATTGCCTCTGGTTTCACAGACATGAAGACCCCACAACCCTCACAATTAGTGAGGAGGGCAGCACCTCCGGGGAAGCGTGTCCAGCCTCAAAGCCCATTTGCTCCTCAACTCCTAACCTCACATTTCTTACTTTCATGGAATAAGTGCTTTGTTGCTATAGGAACACCTTCACACAAGGTTTAGAAACACCTTTCCTCTCAGGTTTCTCCCGTCCCTGTCAGTATTGTCCCTGTCATTCTAGAAGACATCACTGCTCTTTTGTTAAGCAGCGAGATCCCACACAGATCCTGGGAAGTTAGAAACATCCTGCGACTGGAACTCATTCCCCTGTGGCGTTTCCAAACCCTGTTTTGGAAGGATCCATACTTACAGACACACATAGAAACACAAACATTTATAAAAAAGCACCAAAAAGACATTCCAGTTCTACTGTCCCACGAGAGACAGCACATTTTGCATTTGTGGGCAGAATATTTAACTTCAGTTGGAATTAGGAGACTATTTTGCCTTGTTGCTGGACACTTGCTACGTGCACAGAACCAGCCTTTACAGCCCTGCTGGAGGGTGTATCAGTACCACACTGCAATACCAATGGGGATAAACTGATTTTTTAATCCAACTTTGAGGAAAGGGAGAGGCAGGCAGCAGGTACACTTCCCACACAAACACTTCCCAGACTAACACCAGGAGAAACCGTAACGCAGAGCTTACCCCAGCAATTTCAGTGACTATCTTCTCTGTGATCTCCTTCCCGCCCATGAGGCGAGTGGCACTTTGAAGAAAAGTAATTGCTTTTCTTAAGTCCCCCTCTGACACTTTAACAAGGTAAGATACTGCCTGAAAAATAATGTCAGAAAATGCCAAGTTAGATGGTTTGTTAATTAAAATCCAGTACGCTTTCTCAGCACATTGATTTTAAAACATCAGGTAGTGCTGAAGGCAGGTTTTTGAGGAAAGCACACACGAGTTACAAAGCAACTTTTCTACCAATACGAACATGTGCTGGCAACTTCAGAATGTAACACGGTTTAATGCAAATATACTCAGCACAGAACAAAGCCCTACAGTTTTGCCTCAGGTTTCTCTGGTGGACATTTCTCTGGTTTTAGCAAGGCTCCTAAAATTCATCCCATCTAGGGAAGGAGAATGATACCTAAATGAGTTTCTATCTCCTACCTAATACAACTGAGCAGTCTGGAAAAGCCTGCTGCCTTAGTGCCGTTCACCGCAATGCCATTACACACTGGATCAAGCAACACAATTCCATGGCAACCACGAAGTTACCTCATTACTGATTTTCACGTGTTCCTTCTCAGACACCTCCAGTAGCCTCTGCTGTTGGATTTTGTCAGACAAAGGCTTGAAGCGGAATTTGGAGCATCGAGATGTTAAAGGCTCAATTATTCTGAAAAAGAGGAAAGTAAGTGCTTGGTAAATGAACGCATGGGTCAAGTCCTTACAGACAACGCACTCGAGGCAGAAAAGGGCAGCACAACCTTAAAACTGCACCACTGGGAAAAAGAAATATCGATACCTAAATGTTGTCTTCAGTCTTGTATTCACATAGTTACATCTCTAACTCAAAACTATGAAAACTAGTTATCAACCTCTCAGGGAGGAAGAAAAAAAAAAAATGTAAGTTGTACAGAATAGGAACAACAGCAAATCCAAAGCAGCAACAAATTCCCCTCGTACCTGCTGATGTAGTTACAAATTAGGCAGAAACGTGTTGTTTTTGATTCTTTTTCCATTGTGCGTCTTAAGGCCGCCTGGGCTGCTGAAGTCATTGAGTCTGCTTCATCCAGGATTACAATTTTAAAAGGAGGACAAACTTTACCACTGAAAAATGAGAGATCTGTTATCCAGAAGACATGCAACATATAGATCAATGAAAAAAACACACACTGCAAATAGCAAGTCGTATATATTTATACACAATAAATAGAACACATTCAGAGGTTCAATCTTTTTTATTATTTTTAGATAAAGGGCTACTATTTGCAATAACAGGGAGGACTGAGTTCCCATAGAAAGATCGACACTGGTGAGACCCCATCTGGAGTACTGGGCCCCCCAGTTCATGAAGGACAGGGAACTGCGGGAGAGGGTACAGAAAAGGGCCACAAAGATGATTAAGGGCCTGGAGCATCTCTCCTACAAGGAGAGGCTGAGGGACTTGGGTCTTTTTAGTCTTGAGAAAAGACTTAGGGGGATCTAATCGATGCTTACAAATACTTAAAGGGAGGGTGTCAGGAGGACGGGGCTGGTCTGTTTTCAGTGGTGCCCAGTGACAGGACAAGAGGAAATGGGCACAAACTTGAGTATAAGAAGTTCCACCTAAACGTGAGGAGGAACTTCTTTCCTGTGAGGGTGGCAGAGCCCTGGAACAAGCTGCCCAGGGCGGTGGTGGAGTCTCCTTCTTTGGAAACATTCAAACCCCGCCTGGACACGTTCCTGTGCACCCTGCTATAGGTAGACCCGCTCTGGCGGGAGGGTTGGACTAGATGATCTCCAGCGGTCCCTTCCAACGCCACGTGATTCTATGTGTTGCAAGCTTCTGGGCAATGCTGACCCACTATTTATATTAGAATTATAAAGTTCACCTAAACAAAAGCAACCACGGGCTTTATCCTAAGCAAGGAAGTCCATCAGAGCCAGCTCTGATCCAGCACTTACTCTGAGCGGCTTCCAGACGCAGTGAGCTGAGCAAAAGCTTTCACTTTTTCCCGAATCACTTGTATCCCACGCTCATCAGAAGCATTTAACTCGAGGACTCTTTGCCGGAATAATTCAGGCCTGCAAAATTTTTATTACAACATGTATCATTACAAACGTTAGCAGCTAACATTATAAAGTATATCAACAGTCCTTCTGGCTGCCTCAAACGGCAGGTATGATTTTTGCCAGCATTACTAAATAACATACTTTGTTAAAAGACAGTTAAATCGAGATCATTACATGTTAGGTATGAATTTCCATTAGCTATTTTTACAATTGCCTCCCAGACCATAAGAAACAGTGAAGCGTAAAGTTACATCAGTTGTCGAGGAAAAAAAAAGAAGGAAGCTTGCTTCAGAAGTTAAGAGCACCGTATGTCCTCCTACTTGCACACTGGGAGCAATGTGGAAGACCAAGTAAAAAGCCCCGATGTAGCCACTGGTGCTGCTCTGCCATTGCTATGCTGCCAGAAAGAAATCTCTAGAAAGTATAATACGGGCAGCAATTAGCAGCAGAACTATACAGCACCACCCCTGGTCACAAAAGAGAAAAAATGAATACAGTGCATTTTGAGTTCTGGGAATTCAAACAGACAAACGTGAGGTTGTCTTCCTACTATTAAACTGGAAGTGGTTCTTTCCCAAAAAACAGCATGAGACAAAAATTAAAGATGCTGATGGGGGGCAGGGGGAGGGACTGAAGTCATGATTAGATGACTCAATCTCAAACCACCTTCTTGTCCATTTTGCGCTTCTGGGTCACTGAATTCACTACTCCAGAACTCCCAAGCGTTACAAGTGAGCTGACGGATGTACACATGCTGAGTTTTAGTCTGACTCCCAGAATCACTTCCAGATACAATTCAGTGGTGCTCAATGGAAAGATTACAATGCAGACATTTTATGAAGTGCTTTGAGATCTAGATGTAGCTAACAGCTTACTGGATACACCGTTAAAATTGGAATTCCTTTACAAAGTTCAGCGTGGCATATGCAAGGCATTTCTTTTCATACTCTTTGTTGTGTTACAACACATGAGACTAGCAGCCATGGAAGCCTGTACTGGTAACAGACAGGACAAACAAGAAAGAAACCTTACATTAGAGCTGAATTAGAATGTGAAGATACTGCTGAAAAAGACCTAGGAGCTACACAGAAGAGGCAATAACCAGAGGAACTCTACCCCATGGTTAGAAGCCGTGACTGTCGATCACACCAAAGCCACTTGACCCAGCTTACCCATAGAGCTCTCTGGCCGCTGCTAGAATCGTGGAAGTCTTCCCAGTTCCAGGTGGGCCATAGAACAACAGGTTGGGAAGCTGAAACAGCAAGGCAGTATTTTTTTTAAGAAAGCAAGTAAACAAAACAAACCACCAACGGGAAAACTACTGAAAATCTGAGCACCTGACAGAACAGAAACTGTCTGCTCCTCCTGGTAAATAATATCAAAGTCTTTCACTTCTAGGTCATTGCACATAGTGCTCTGAAGGAAGACAAACAGTTGCTTTTTATAACACAGCACGAACAAGCTGTTATTTGGTGGCACTATCGTGTGTTCTATCAAAATTGATACTTCAATTTCTATTTCATTTTGGTATATTCCCTCCAGGTCAGGTCTGAGATCACTAAAGCCTACAGAACTCGTTACAACTGCAGTGACACGCACGTTTATCCAAGGATGCCCTTCAAACAGTCTGGATACTATTAGCAGTGCAGCTGTGACAAAATTTGGCACAGGTTGAGTATCTTGTCTGATCTCAGCTCCCCAGACTGCCTTTTCAAGCCATGCTGAGAATCCCGTGCTGCCATGAATTCCACTGCAGCGAGCAGAAGGGAGGTGGTGAAGGCTGGCACTGCCCTGCAGCGAGCGCAATGCAGAGGTACCCACCACTAACCACACAGGCGCTCCCCACCACTGACCGCAGTGCACAGCCCTGGCACGTTTCCACCTCCATCCAAGGATTTTCCAGAGGAGGAGGAGACCAGTGGCACTTCTTAAAGAGATTAGGTTAACTGATCTTTCAAATAATCTAATTAATAACCTCAGCACGAAAAATAGGAATGCATTAAAGAAATATGCTGATACAGGAAGATCAAAGCAGCACAGCAAAGACTGCAGGAATAGTATATGATAATGTTCAGCAGCGCAAAGCATAAAGTCTCACAATTTGAGAACAGAACTAAATATCTGCTAGATGCCTGGAATTCATCAGCTGGAATAAAATACAAGCTGGCTTTGTTTTGTCTGTCATTCAGAGGAATGGCGTAAGGCTGTGTGACACGGTGGTCCCAGGATGTGCGGTTTTAACACAGATGGAAAATTACAAATACTAACACGGGGCAAACAGGACTTTGCCTGGAAACCTACAGACAGTCCAGGCCAGCCTTAGTCAAGGCTGATGAATCCAAACTGGGAAAGGTGATTAAACGAGCAAAGAGCCTGTCTTATGAGAAATTACTTTTAAAAAGAGTTTGATTTTGTTAGCTCGGCAAAACAAAAGCCAAGAAGGAATATGATTGATCTCCATAAATACATCAGAGCAACACAGGGACAAAGAACAAAGTTGGCAAAACCAGATTTGCATAAGTCACCATGACTAAATTTTGGCTGAAATCAAGAAGCTTTGTAATTAGCATAGAAGTGATAGCTTTCTGTATTCCTATTTCAATAACTCTTACAAATTATCAGGCTGCACTTCAACACTGCTGCCTTCGACAGTAAGGAATGTTCCAGTTGTACATTCTTAGAACAAGAATCCAGGAGTCCCCTCCCATCAATAGCAAACAGACAAACCTCTCCGCCTGATTTGATTTCCAGCTCTTAATAAAAATTCTGTTTTTAAAAATAAGACTCCACTTAAATTAGATTAGAGAATTTTATGCTGCATATAGCAAGCACTGCAGACAGAATGGGAACAGCAAAACCAGAGACATCCAAAGAGCAGAGCAAAGTGCAGGAGTACACAATCCATAATGAGAACACGAAGCAGAGACAGACCAGTTTGGTAACAAGCATCCCATTTTAACAACTGAGACAAGACACAGAGAACAGACTCAACTGTGTATGTACTGCAAAAGTACAGACAGAAGAATTTCAATCTTCAATCAATTCAGAGTAAATAAATCCATTGCGAGTTTTGCCTGGTCTTTCTGCCAATCCTTCCTTGCTTGTTTCCCTAGTTACTGAAGAGTAAACAGCATTCAGTACTAGCAAACATTTTTTTCAAGTTTAATTAGATACCACAACATTATTATCCAGCTGTATCTTAGGAAAGCTCCGGGGAGAGGAAATGTTTACTGAATGATAGCTGAATATTCACCAACAACCATGTTAGGTTAGCACACTGCAAGGGCAGACATTTTCATGGAGACTCATAATTTCATGCCTCTTTGCTAATCCAGGCTCCACTAGTTCTCAAAACAAGCATTAGCAGGTAAGAAGCTTTCATAAGAATTTGTTTCCTAATTCTGCTAAACCCATACTTTACTACTGTTTCTGTTTCAACCTCATGTATGCTTGTTTCTCACTGAAGTTATCACCAGTATCTACGCTTTTGCGCCAAGCACAGCCTAATCCTTTATGTAACTGTGGCAGTATTTTTAAACAGGCTGCAACCCGATCTGGTTATCCAGTTTTCCATTCCTGCCATGGGCAAGCAGGATACCTGCAGGCATCATCCTGCTCGCAGGAAAGTTACCACGAAGAGTGCAAACCCCAAGTCCTTTTCTGGAAGTTTCAGTTCAAATGGAGACCCAAATTGCAATGATAATCCCTCACCTCCTCTCAGTCCTTATGTCATCAAATACATGAAACCGCAAGAATACTACGGCACTCGTCAGTTTCCTTGCAAAAAGCAACAACAGATCAACACTCTCGGCAGCCAGAGATCAGTTTCTCCAGTTCAAAACCACTTGGAGTCTGGTCTCCCCAGTTTATAACAAGACAGATGTCCGCTATTGCAGATGGAGATATTTCAGGGACTTAGAAGTCCTGCTCCATTCAGCAGCTCCCAAACCAAGGGCCACAAATACTTACAGGCCAACCAACAAAGGACTGGCTCTCCATTTTCATCGCTAAGGTTTAAATAAAGCACATTACACAAACCTACAGTGCTGTCACAGCTGTTTCTTTGACCTCCCCAGATCTCCAAATTCAATAAGAACTTCTGAAATAAGTACCAGCCACCTCAGAGTTTAAATTACACTTTTGCCTTTCTGATGGCATGAATCCTTTTGAGAACTAACAAAAATGTCCAAATTTTAAATGCATCAAATATTTTGGAGTACTTGCATGATTTTGTTCTCAAATGCCTTGCTGAGTTTGGGTGGCTATGGCAAAATACAAAGCCTGGATCCATACACAGAAGTTGTAATTTGACTTTTAAACTCAGGAGGCAAAAAGTCAGCGCAAGTGTACTGGGCTCATAATCCCAGAAACATTGCTGATCTAGACGCCGTCAGGATTTAAATAGCTGTTGCTCAAAATAGAACTTCACAACCCATCACCTAAGCGATGTTACACGACTGATACGTCCAGACAGAATAGGTGGCAGCACCTCATTTCTCCTCAGCTGTTATTAGTTCCTTGCTAATTACCTCAACTGTACAAATATCATTGCTGTTGAAACCCAGATTTCTATGGGTACAACATGACAAGGTCACATTGCAACAGCCTTCCCAAACTGAATCTGGAGACAGGAACTCAGGACAGAAATTATACAACTCTGTCATTCCAGCTCCATTTTGGCTCCCTATGCTCAAACAAATAAAGTACTTCTAAAGTACTTCTACTTTTGCAAGTTATGATTAAATTAATATTTTCAGATAGAAATAGACTCATATTAGTCAAAACCAGAACTGCAAAGTAAACTGTCGTAAGATAAAATTTTCAAATACCAAAGACTACCCATGCATACGGCACATCAGAGCGTGAAAGGCTTCTTGCATTAAAACTCTGAAAATTGTCCAAATTACTCCTTTTAGCTCTTGGTGAGCAGCCAGCCATATCATGTCATTTTCAGAACAGCCACCAGCCACTTCAGCAGGCACTAGCAGTCCATGAAAACAGAAACAGCTTTTAGGACACACGAATGACCCTTCTAAGTGAAACATGAGGCAAAAGAGAGTCAGAAAAGGAATTGTCCAGATTTTGCAGATGTCAAGAAAGCACAGCCATCTCTGGCTACTTGCTTTATTTCTCCCTTCAGTCCCTCCACCTCCCCATCACCTGCTTCGGAGGAAGTCATCTTTCACACTGAATATTTATTAATTTTTTTTCCAGAAGCAAATGCAAGTGTAAACAAAAGCAACTGAAAATACTTTGCTAGCCTCTTTATATTCGTAGGTCTCAGGTGCTGACACTGCAGTGAAGTTAGTGAAATGGTCATACTTCGGTTTTTAAAGCCAGAGACACTTACTTGGAAAATAACCTAAAAGGTTTGTGGATCACTATCATAGTAGTAGACCTGGCACTTAAACTTCCCTCATTAGCAAACAGTGTATTTGGTTTAATGTTTAGCAGTTCGTAGAAGCACTGATAGATCACTAGAACTGTTTAGGAACGACTGGCAATCCAGACTTTTCTCTGAAAAAATTCCCCCTCTCCTCTTAAACACAAATGTCAAAAGCACCAGCTGAACAGTACTGTGGACACAACAAAAGCCTTTCCAGATTTGAAAATATTTTACCAATTAAGCTTTTCCAGAATTCCAAACGGCATCACAGAGTTGACAGTTTTACAGTGCTTAGAGGGCTGGAAAACATCACAAAATTCACACATATATCATATCAAGGAAGCCACTTAGCTGGTTTGCAAGGTACCACTGTAAAAAACGATCATTGCTGAGTTAGAAAAGAGAAGTTTTCAATACTACTGGATAAAATTTCTGCCTAAATATATTGATTGGGCAGATGTTATCATTACACTCACATCAGCACCTTCCAAGGACTTTTTCAGCACAGCAACAACTTCATCCTGGAAGGCGACTTCATCCACATTCCTGGGGCGACTAAACAAAAGGAGGTTAAACGCAAGTTATTAGCTAACAAAGTTTGAGAAGAAAACTGACATTGAGAGAAACGACATTTCCCTTTCTAATTACACTGGGCACTGAAGAATTACAGCAAACCTTGTAACTGAGGTCAAAATCACACCGGGGAACGCACCTAACGCCCCTGCTCTGTGTAAGGGAGGCGATGGCACCTCTCGGGGGGCTGTTTGTCTGTTTCCATTGCAAACACCCGCCCGGGCCGGGCTCGGGGGCAGAGCCGTGCCGCAGGCTGCAGCGCTCCTCCGCTCTGTCAGCCCCTACGGCCTGTGCAAAACCAAACCACTTAAAGCACTTTAGCAGCAATGCACGGCGACGGAACCACACCGCGTGACACGGCGGCACCTTCTGCTCGGTAGCACCGACACCGGGCTCCTACTCAGCTCACGGGGCCGGTTTCCCCCTGTAGCTGAGGCAGCTAAAGCTGCTGGCCCAGGGGGAGACACCTCCGGCTGCAACCCCCTTCGCCACGCACCCACTCCCTCCTCCACACGCCCCCTCCAGACAGAACTCCCCCTCACGGCCCCGCCGCCCCCGGAGAGCCCTTACTATTTCTCCACCCAGGGGACGGGTTTGGGCCTCTTGCCCTCCCCGCTGCTCCCCGCCGCGCCCTTCTCCTTGGCAGCGGGGGGCTTGGTGCTGATGGCAGAGGGGCCTTTGAGGAAGGCCTGCATGGCTCCGGCCCCCCACGGCCGCCCCCTCCTCAGCCCGGCCGTTAGGCCGCACGGCGCGCGCACGCCGCACCGCAGGCCCCGCCGGCCCTTCCCGCC